>OMNM01000391.1:0-20065 GCA_900302745.1 Parablennius parvicornis
ATCTGGGTCACACACTGTATGCTGTTCTGTTGTATCCACATTCGTCCATGTCAACAAGTGACCTGCTTTTCCTGCCTCTTTCCTTTTTCCTCCTGTACTGTGTAAAACCATTTAGCTTTGGTTCAGACAACCATTCAGTTTGCAGGAGAAAATATATTGCAGCTCAAGTTTAAAATCAATCACATCGACCTTTGGAAATGTCCATTTCGAATCTGTTACAGTCGTGTGACTGTGAAAGTCACTGTCACCCATCAGAAACAGCAATGGACAAACAATCTATCATTGACCATCAATTATTTGCAAAATAACTGTTTTTCAACATGTTCAATTGAATCTAGTTGCTGTCTGAGTTTAGCTTAAAGAGAAAGTAAAGGCTTTTTAATGGTCCATTGGCTGATAAAAATGTCAATTTGGATTTAAGGACCTTTCTTTGTATAGTTTGCATGTTCTCACTGTGCATGTGTGCTTATTTCCTCTGGCTATCCTGCTTTATTAGCACAGTGTGAAGACATGCATGAGTCAGTGTCTCTGAACTGACCGCAAGTGTGACTGCGTGTGGGTGTGTGTTGTTGTTGTTTGTCTCTGTTTGCAATGTGGTGGACTGACAACATGTGTACCCTGCCTGCCATCTGACTCCAACTCCTCACAAGTCCAAAATGGATGCAGCGAATGTAGAGGATGGAATGGGTATAACTTTACAAGATCACACTGAGTGGCCTATTTGGGACAGTGAATGTGACTATCAGATAATGTAAAGCATACAGACAACAATGGCAGATCAATGTAAATTAACTTCTAAAATGGGTGTGGCTTTCTCTCCAGTTTTGGACTGAACAACATTTGGACCGTTGTCTCTTTATGCCTCAGCATGATCAACCTCCAGCCGTCACTTTGTGCCGGCTCACCGTCAACAAAGACATCGCCTCCTTAAAACAGGTTAGTACATAGTTGAGTGCTGTATTATAATCATTAGGTATGAGTATACACATGCATGCAAACTGTTCGCTCTTGTGTCTATTATTCTGCTCTTTTGCCCATTTTTTGTGACTTTTTATTGATTCGTTCAGTGTTTGCTGGTTTTTCTGAGTGAGAAAAAAATTCTACATTTGTGAATTTAATTTGTTGACAAATTGAACAGTGCCTGAAAATATGTCTGATTATGCTCTCACAAAGCTTAGAAAGAAAACTCAGATTACGTCTTGAAACGACATGTAGAGTAGACAGTTGTGCTCAGTCGACTTAGATACTTGAATATGAAGATTGTCCTTGTTTGAGGAAAACAGTCAAGTCTGAAATTAACATAATGGTTCCTTTCCCGAAGACCTGAATCATTGGCTGGTCTCAGAGGACCGAGAAATTAAATGACTAAACAATATATCAACACCTGCCTCGGAAATCTTCAAAGCTCTCTATAGATGGTCATGTACCATCTGTAGATGAGAAAATGCTGGTCCTCACAGGCTATCACATAATCTGGAGTAGATGACATCCATAGGATGTGTCACATTTCTCAGTTGGGGCCGGCTGAAGGATGTGAGGAAACAGTTGTGTTGTGTGTGTGTATCTAACACGCACATACAGAAAGGGATGCACACTCACACATCTCCTATTCCTCACCTCACCTCGGGGTTTTTGAGGGAAAGGATAAATCTATGGGAACAACTCAATCACATTACCTTATGTAAATACCCAAGTCAGCCCGTCCTCTCTTTACCACTGTGTTAGCTTCCAGCCCTATGGCTCCTCTGGCACAGAAATGCGCATGGGGCAAATTAACATTTGCTCTCATAGCCTGCAAATGGCAGCTCGTGCCTGCCATAGAAATGAAACACTGACCCATGCAGGAAAGTGAGTGAGAAAATATTTGAGCGAGGAGCGATTAATAATTCCTCAGGCAGAGCAGTAACATTTGCTTTTAGGGGCAGTGGATCGACAGAATAGGCTTCTTCAGGAACTTTTGAATCAAAGCTTGTTTTTTTATTGGCAACTTTATCTCGCTCTGTGCATTCGAAAGCATCACTGGATACGTTTCATTGACCGGCATTACAATTAGAGGCAGTAAGAGCCACACTTCTTACCATACATCCTTTTTAAAGTCATGACTCTCATAAATATGGAGGGGGAAAATAGACAAAGACGTTGAACAGAGGAGGCAAGAAGCCTGGAAATGTATCTCCAGCAATAAGCAGTTCTTTACAATAGGAGGAATACTTGTCCTAATTACAATATGAGCAAAAGGATTTCTTAATGCTGTGCTTCATTATGCAAACATAGCTGTTAGCCCACAGTAACAAAAGGCTTTGAATTATAATAATTATTTAACATTTTCAACTGTAAATGTAAAAGTATGAAGTTTCTGGTTGATCTTCCAATTGCAGAAGTACTGTGAATGATTTGCACGGCGAAAGGGTACACATACGTCCACTTTTTGTCCCTGACAACACTCAGCTCATTAATGCTGTGATTACTCAAAGAGGTAAATGGACAGAGTTATTGTGAGAGACAGGAAGGGGGTGCAGAACCTGCTGCTGACTCTCCACATGCTCCACAAGAGGAGCACCTTCCCCATTTGCTTCTCAAGATGTTTGACTCAAGGCGAAGTTCGCTACAGATGGCTCTTCTCCGCTCTGCTGTAGCGCGAGCTTACTGTGGAAAGATGCCTCTGTTTTTTTTTTTTTTGTATGCTTGAGCCCAACAGATAGACATTTGAATGAAAAAAAGAAGGCACATCTGTGAATTACAGTTTCAAGCAAACACCGCCCATCCTCACAGGAAGCTCATATCAAAGCAGCGATTTTATTTATTGGTATTTTTTGTAAGTATACAGGCCAAATAAAGACTTTGACAGTCAGTCAGCATAGTAACTTAAGACAGTCTTAGCTTTCACCTTTTAATAATTCAGAGCTTCTTGATGAACAGTATGTTTCATTAACATCTGCTATAAGGTACAAGCATTCTCTGCCTCAAGATTTGTACCCTGAGGCATCTCCGCTCACACACATGGCCAAACATCTTGAAGGGATGATGATCATCTTGTCATTTGGGCAACAGAGTTTTATTTTTGCTGAACACTTCAAAATTTGCATTGTTGCATTTGATAAATCATCTTATAATGACACGTCAAGATTAACAATCCTGAACACCCATGGGTAATTGGATGTGCATTGTTCCTTGCTTGTGCTCAATACTTAAGACAATACACTTCACCTTGGTTTCCCCAATTAAATCCCATGACACATTTGCAGCTGCAAGTTGTGTGAAATGACACTTGTGTTATTTCTATTATTGATTAATTATTGTGGAAAATTCACTGACATCAGCAACGATGGCAATAATGCTTGAAAATAAATTAAAAAATTTCATTTCACTGAGATTCTTTTTGATTGATTTTTAATCTTCCGTTTAGGCTACATGCAATTACGTGTACATACATTTTAAAGTGAATATGGTTTAAAATCTTATCGTAGTTTAGTATTGGAATCTACAGTTCCTTCAAGCCCTAATCTTACTGGTCGACGATAACACTAATCAGTGTCAATTTCCTTGTTGAATCGCATTTAATTGGTTGTTTATGTATTTGAGATTTTGCCTGGAGTTGACACGCATGTCCCCCGGTTCTTGTTTGACATTAAAACATAGTCACTTGAGATTGATGTGACATTTTCCAGATAAAATGACACATATTGGGTACTTGCTACGGTTTTGCAATAGATGCACGAGTGACATGCAGACAGCTGACAATGCCTCGCCAATCGAGCATTCATTCTATCGTGAGACATCAAACAATTATGGAGCTCATAAGAGAAGTCCAGAAGTTGCTGGATAAAGAATCCAACCCGAAGACCAGCTGGACACACTGAAGGCTTCTTAATTCACTCTTTTCAATTGATACAGCTTTTAGACGGATTCAAAAGATCTGCAATGATTAATATAAGGAAAAAAAAAAATTTTTAACGTTCAAGCAACACGATTGTGAGGATTCTGAAATGTTTCCAGGTACTTTAAAAAGCAAATCAATTAACAATTTAACATTGCCAAGTCAGTTAGAAACTGTATAAAAACTTAGCAGTGTACGCCAAGGATGCAATATTACTTGTAGTTTAAATAACTTTGCAATTCATGGTTTTCAAAAAGATAAGTTTAAAGATAGATGCACATTAAAGAGCATTAAAAAAAAACAAAAATACTTTTGTAGAGTAACGAAAAGGTACATTCATGAATGAGTGAGTGGTAAGTTGCAAGACATGATAACAGTTCACATTTTTTCAGCATGAATATTAATTGATCAGCATATGCCAGGTTCAAGGGGATTTCTTTTTAAGGATGCTGAGCCACTGCAGTATTAACAGAGCACTGCAGGTATTCTCCCACTCACAAATTTAAGGTTTTAGAAATCCGGTCCACGAAATACACGTTGATGCCGCTCTAGTGAACTGTGAACGATTCAAAAAACAGCTTAACTGTGGTCAATATTCTGTTGTTGGCATTGTTGTTGTTTTGGTGCGTATACCTGGCTGTCATTCAACTCAGCAACTAGTCAAGTGTACTCATCTTCAAAAAGACATGGCTTTCTTTGATGTGTGGGCCCAATGCTGATTAAAAAGAGAATTAGATATTTGGGCAGATGTGCACAAAACCACTCCCCAACGCAAACTACGACTATGAGTCACTTTTTATCACAAAAGAAAAAAAAGAAGTGTAACCTTGTCCTTCCTGTGATTGAGTGTCTCCATCAAAGAATCCGTGCATATGTCCTTCAGCATCAAAGACTGTATTTCATTATTATTGTTATTATTTGAACACATCAGAGTCATCTTCATTAGACTCAAGATGTTCAAGGAGTTCGGCACTGAGCGGAGAAATACCAGACACAGCCAGCTTTTCTAGCGAAGCAGTAGTCGAAAGTCCGCTAGGCTCCTTTTTATGTCTGCACGGGATGAAACAACTGAGGTTTTCTTTGCTCAGCTGCTTGTGTGTTTAGTATCTTGGTGACTCGTCAGTGGGAGAAGAGGCATGGCTGAGGGTGTGGTGTTGCCGGTTTGGTGGCACACTGCAATTTAGTTGCCAAGAATGAATCTATTTTACACAGCCGGCTGCTCGCCGGCTTAAAGCAGGTCAACGGCTCAGTTCCCTCGTGATTCAAAATATTTTGTCCACTTTCCTTGCTGGAGGCACTCACATTTAAAACTCCCTAGAGTGATGAAACCACTCCGGAAATCTTGTGTTCATCCTACTGATGTTATTGTTGTTGCCAACGAACATAAAAATTCAGTTTTTGACTTTGTTGAGAAGACAATGGGTTAAAGAGTAAGTAATTATCCATAGCACTTGGTCAAGGCTTCATAAATTATAATTAGATCAACTAAATGTTAACAGTTAACAGTTAACAGCAAACATTCTGTGAATACACATATGTGTGATAACCAAACATTATAACTTAATGTGAAGCAAAGTCTGTACATTTTGTTTTATCCTAGATGTGTAAGCGATGATATCTGTTTTTGAAAAACATCATTAAACAAATCTTAACGTGAGGAAGCTTTAACTGCCATGACAGATAGATAGATGTGTACTCCTCCTGCGGTAAATATTTTACTAGATGTGGGTATAGCTACGTAGACCTGAAGGCAAACACACCGGTACCACCAGTATACCTATTTGTATGGGAAGTTGCACGTGTGTTGTTGCTGAAATGTATCAAAATGTTCACTGAATTTGCAGTCTGCTTTTGTGTCAATGCCTGGCATCTCATTTGTCCAGATAGGGGGCATCTCAAAGCCATTGATCTGGTCAACTGGATATGTTCATATATCCTGGAAGACGTGTCGTCCCTCAACTGAGTGGCTAGGACAGTTAATCCTCCCTTTAAAAAAAGCAGGTGTGCATCTTGCTGAGACACAAAAATGACATAATCAAAACAAAAGGTGGGAATTTCAAAGATTTTACATCCAAACAGACATAATTCATCCATAAATTAAGATTGAAACTACATCTACACAGTCTGAATTAAGAAAAAAAAAAAAAAAAAAGACTGCTACTTCAGGAAAGACTAAACCCAAAGTTGTCCTCAATGTTCAGTGATGCAAGCTGCTTTGTCGTTTGAGTTTGTGTTACAATGCTTTCAAAACCAGTTGCAGGACTTTTGTGTGTTGGTTGTATGTATGTCGGTTGGTTGTATGTAGATGTCGGCTGCAGTGTTCGCTGAAGAAGAGACCTTATTTGGCAACAAGAGGCAACTTGCTATTCCCTTCGAGCCTCCCCTTCTTGGCAGAAGTCTGTCACCTCCCATGCATCATCATTTGGTATTCTGAGTTTGTATAGTTGTTTTCTGGATGCTGATGTCTTTTTCAGTAAGGTTGTTATTCCAGCTAGTTTATTTCATTAACCTTTTGTACATTGGAGATGATCTTTTCTTGAAAATCCATGATTTTTGCATCTCTCTTCCCTGGTTTCCTTTTTTAAATAGTCATTTCAACCAGAGTGTGTGTGCGTGCGTGCATGAAGGAATGAATGTGACTTGTGGTGTGAAGTGCATTGAGATCACTAAAGCTGTAAAGAAATGTGCCCCATAAGTCAGAGTCAATTACTTAAATTCGAATTTGTCTTGTTACTCATTACTGTTGTCTTGTGTGAAAACAGCACTGTCTCCCTCTGCCTTCTGCTCACCGAACATTAATACATTCATTTCTCTCTTGACGAGAAGCAGTTCAACAAACTCATGTTTACTGGTGAACGAGCACTGCCATTAATCCTGTATCTGACTCAAGCCTTTTGACAGATGCATGAAAGATAGTTGACTGCCAGCAAGTGTGAGCGTTACATCTACAGCACTTGCGTTGTTCAGTTGCAGCATATTCTCATTTTAATGTTCCTTAGTAAGTCCATAAAAAAAAAAAAAACATGTAAATATCAGATAAAATCATAATCTGTCTATGATCAATCATGAGCGAGATTTATTGATTGTATCTGTCAGCATCCGGATGACCCACGCGATGATCGACAGCTAGCCTTCACAGCCTGTATTGGGAGGGGCTTTATTAGTTTGTAACATATTACCTCAACTTCACTTCTTTTGACAATGAATAATATAGCTCATTACTTCTAAAAAAAGAAGTATTAGCATTAGCATAACTGCTAAAGTTTATGCTGAGCTTATTACTTGTTGGTTTTGTCTTTTGTGGAAAGGGATGCAGCTGCAGAAGCACTCTTGTTGTATGTCAATTAGTGTTAGATTAAAATGATTTGCTCTCTGTTTGCTGAACAGCAGCATTGGCAATACTAAAACAGTGGTGTCATTAATACAAGAGCTCGTGCTACCTCATTCCATCTGACATAAATGTGAAGTGTATGCAACAAAAGATTTCATTTATGATTTGACATTTACTTGAGTTGTGTAAGGAACTGCTAACATTTTTTTTTTCTTCTTGTGGAGTCACTCTTTTTCTTAGTTGCTTTTCCTCAATGTCATTGTTTTCTCAAATGTGCTATTCATCTGTAGGGATGTGAGACATCTTCTCTTCCTCTGGTATCAATAAACCAACACACCCCAGTGAAAAAACACTTTCCCATCAGCAGAACTCTGCTTTACTTGACTTAACAATCAAATAAAGCAGAGCTGCAATTCTCAACCATAGAAACTTTAATCGCATCACACGTGTATTTTCTCTCATACTAAGTAGTGTGGGTGAGGTCAACAGTTGTTGATTTAAAACTGGAAGTTGGTTTAAAAAAAAAAAGTGTATGTATGTATATATAAATGGTATACAATTACTGGCAATTTTCTTCAGTACACCTTGCTCATGCTGCATTGGGCCCCCTTTGCCTTCAGAACTAGATTAATCATTGGTGGCATAGATTTAACAATGTGCTCGAAACATTCCTCAGACATTTTATTCATATAAACTTTACGGCATTGCATTGTATATTGTACATTCATGATGCAAATGTGTCTTTACAACAAAACGTGAAGATGCTAATTTAGATTGAGTTCTTGTGAATGTGGACGTTCTCTATATTGGCCCAACGTTACAAAGAAAACATCCCCATAACGATCACACCACCTGTCTAAGCCTGAACCATTTATTTAAGGCAGGATGGAACCATACTTTTATTCTCTTTACCTCAAATGTTGGCTCTAATGCGACACCAGAAACAAAGATACATTTGACGATCAGACCAGGCAGCAACTTTCCAATCTTCTATTGTCCTACTGCAAACTGTGGCATCAGATTCCTATTCTTACACGACCTCTGAACCTGCCGTAATCCTGATGAGTGAATCATGCATTAAAGTTGCATCCTACAATGACTGACAGCTTCAGCGGCATGTCTTAAATAAAACAACTTTGACTACATAAATAGGATAACTGTTACTGTCTCAACAAACTACGTGCTTCCCATTTATTATTGAAAGGATGTATCAAGTAGCTGTAGCTAATTGCTCACTTATAGTGACTCGTACAACACTGAACAAAAGTGAGATCAAAGGCACTCTGAGTTATTTTTCTTTAAAACAATTGTAAGGTTTTCGGATGAGGAGTTGTCTGATCTTTATACATGGAAGGAAATTATGCCCATTCCACAATTTATGCATTGATTTAACCGCTGGGAATATATGAAATCGATTGTAAATGGGCTATGTGTTGCAAAGTTATCTGGCAAATTAAACACATAAAATCACAATGCTATGATAAGATGAGAAAGACATTCTTATAAAAAAATTAAAAAAAAGAGGAAGAAAGAAACACATTGCATTGTCTTCTTTTATCTTTGTCAGGTAATAAATTATTTCTAATGATCATTTTCCATCAGGTGCAAGAAATGTAAAGATAGCGCCATTCACATTTCATCCCTTCATTATAACATTACTTTCATTTCAAGGTTATATTCTTGTTCTAGCCCATGTTTAGTTGTTCAGCACTCCAACTGAAGCTTCCAATCTCCTTTGTATCTTTTCTTGCTGTCTATCATCTTTCGCTTTGTTATTCGATTCAGGAAGAAAAAAAAAAAAAACCCAAAAAAACAGAAGATGAGTGCTTGAGATATCCTACTGAGACTAAAGCCTCATTTCCGATGGTGTCCTAGAAACATAAATCTCATTATAATTTCCAACATCAAGACAATCTACTTTGGAATAACACAAAATTATGAGTAAAGCTAAAAAAAGACTTTAAAATAAACATATTGGGAAAGCCAAACAACTTCCAACCATACATATGCATGGAGTGGCTCCAACAAGATGAAGCAAAAGACTGTTGGAGATCTTGGAAGTAAAATAGCACGTAAAAGTTGTCAGGAACTTTGCAACAAAAACATGAGCAACAATATTGTTTTTGCACATTTTCGCATGTTGTCACATATTGGAGCAAATCCATCTGATAAATGAATAAAGTACAAAACACATATAGTTTTAACAAGTCTTTTCATTTTGCGATGACAACAAATAGGATGTTATTTGTTTTTGTTTTTTTATGCACTTTCCTCTGTATTCACGCTTTCTAAATAATGAGAGCTCATTACAGAACCAAAATGTTCTTTATTCACAGACCAAATCCTTATTATGAAGTTGTCAGGACTTTAATTTAATTTCCGCCATTGATGAATGTGGAAGTCATCAGGGGTGGGAGAAACGAAAGCTATTTTGATGCTTCATCAAATGACGACTCCTCTGGGAACTTAAGATTACAAAGTGATAATGCTAATAGCAGTCTGTTCATTTGATCACGCAAACACAAAACGAGGGCCTCCGTAATTTTTATCATAATGTAGTTATTGGCTGGGAGAAATACAGCTTTTACGGACATTTGGGTGGATCCGGTCTGTGGTATTTACAGTATAGTCTCATTCGCTGCTTTGTGGGGTTTGGATTACGCTCCGCGGAATTTTAAATAGCGCTGCTTGTGCATTGCACATTCTGAAACAGTGAGAGTCACTACACATTAGTGCATGGTAGTACATCAAGTGAGAAAAGGGTAGCAACATGTTGTCTTTGATAATGTTCCCTTAGAGGCTGTAGAGACTACACCTTGTCTTAACCTGCTGCCGAGTGCCGACTATGTGTGCTGCATACAAAAAGACATATCAACATTAATTTCATGAAGAAAGGCTTTCAAAAACAGCAGCAGGGGCTAAATATGCTCCAATCAAAACAAGTAAACAGAATAATTAGCTGCAATATAACAAAGGTGTTCAAAGAAATATAGTTAAATAAATGTCGCAAAACCCAGATTTAAGTAATTAAAAACTAATAAACAACATTTGAATTGGTCAAACTAATTTAATTAGTGACATGGGTTTGAATGCTCTCTTTAAACATAACTAACTGCCATCCTAAATTGCCAGGCTTAAAAAATGAACAGCAATCTATTGAAATGCAGATAAAAGAATACTAATGAAAGGCACTGTCAAATGCTACATGCAATTATGCAACCAATTCTATTCTTGACAAAAAAATAGAAGTTAAACATTAATGGAAGCTGGAAGTAAGTAATGCATTACACCCTCAATCAGTGGTCCTCAACCTGCGTTCTAGTTAAGGGGCAGCAGAGGTTGCCGGGTGACCCTGAGGTTGTGATGATTTGAGATTATAAAAATTATATTTGCAGATGTTGAAGAAAATCCAGAGTTGGTGTGTTTAGTGAGTGTTTAGGTTCATTGTGATGTTTCAACAAACCAGAGAGTGCACCTGGATCTGCAGCTTTGTTTCTAAGGTGATCTAAGGACTCCAAGGTGAACATATTTGGAACCATTGCCCCTTGTGGTGTATTTGTAGGTGCACATCTCGTTCCTTGTGGCTCAAGGCAGGAAAATCAACTACTTTCAGTTCACAGCACTGATCATCGAAATATATCACAACAGATTTTTACATCCAAGAGGGAAGAGCCCTTTCAAACCAAAACCCTTGCATGCAGCATTAAACGAAAATGAGAAAAGCATCAGTGTGGTCTCAAGTTACCCAACTGGTCTTTAATTTAACAAATCACAATAATTTAATGTTTTTAATTGTGTTTACACCGGAGCCACCACTTGTTTTCTTTATTACTGCATAATCATATATAATGTTATTCAACAGCACACAATGACCATTATGCATGTTTGAACCTGCCAAATGTTTTGAATTGTAAACCCACTTTCAAAATAACATGCCTTATTTTGTTAAATCTACCCTGCATTGAAAAAGACCCTTTAGGCTACAGTCAAGCCGACAAAACCTTCAGCTGTGACTTTTAGTGTTTCAATGATTTTTGTGGACAAATCTGGTGAAGTCTGCCCAATAGTACTTTCTGTGTGTCTCCAACTGGAGCGCTGGCACCTACGCACAGCCGGTCCAATAAGCAAATATTGGCCACAGTGGATGAAACCCTGTGAGGACTGGCAGACTGTATATTTAATTGTGAGACAGGATAGTGGACAAATAGATTGATGATTTGCTATTTTCACACAGTCCTTGGAATTCGAACAATCTCCGGGTGTTTTTTCCCTCAGGCTTTGTTTCAGAGCTCATGGCAGTAATACAGAGAATACCCTGAGCAGCATACTCTGGTGCATTGGAGACCACATGCTGCACCTTGCTCTAAGTGAGTTGTATTCCTGATTCTGACAAAAACACTTCCAATATTTGTATTAAACCTGTCAAAAAAAATAAAATAAATAAATAGAACCACATTTGTCCCCTTTCAAGAACATTTAAGCATGTATCTTTATTTGAGGCTAATGTACACCTCTTGACTGATTTTCATGCAAGTGGAAAAGTCTGTTTATTCCCTATATAATAAAGATACATTTACTTCTGTAACAAAAATGTATGTAATAGTCCCCAATGATGTAATAAAATAGAAATCTTTTTTTTCATCAATGACTTAAAGATTGAGAGATGTACATTATTGAAAAAATGTTATTACAATATTGGATCAAATTTGTTATTACCCTATTAGCAAGTTATCACTTTATTACATTGAAAAAGGCCAAAATGATCACATTAATGACATTATATTATTAATGAATAGTACAGTATTGTTTTTTTCAAGCCCCTTATAACACTAAACAAAGACTGTTGGATGTGTATGGCCTCGTGAAATACTGAAAACCTTTTCATTGCTTGAAGCACACAGGTCAGTGAGAGTTGTTTACCTTTTACACCTGATTTACACCTCATGCATGCTGAGGTGGCGTTCACACTCTATTCAAAAAGAGGTTACCCTGACTCTAGGGGCCTGTTCGCACGAGAACACTACTTCCTGTAAACACACCGTTTTTAGCCGATCATCCACACGGCGCTGCGCTTTAGTAGCCCGAAAACATATTTGTTTATTTTCTGATACAAGTAGGTGATATGTTAAATGTCTCGAGTACAAGGAGGACCAGGGGTATTCTTCATGTCTTCTTTTGTGTGTCTGTGTTCTCACCTGCAGTGCCCCCTACAGGCATGACATGTGCACTACGTGTTGATCGTGTTTATCCGTGTTCATAGTGTTGTGTGGACAGAATTTTTTTTGAAGAGGAAGAAGATTGTTTTGGCTCATGTGGACAGGGCCTAATGCAGCCAGCCATCTAGTTGGATCTAAATGTAGCCTGGGAAGCAATTATTTCTGTTTGAAAGTAATTTCTGGTTGGATGCAGCCACGCTTTCCCATTTGAGCAAAGAACTTGTAGGCTGCTAACCGTTGGAGAAAGACTCCCAGCACATAAGGCCTCCTTGTCGTAACTGAAATAACTGTGATAATGTGCAATGCAGCTGTTTTGCCTCCAGGCAGAGGCATGTTTATTATAATGTCTTTAAAAACATTTGGAGTATTTGGTGTGTACAATAAGCCCAGAAGGTAAAGTTTCTTTCATCTGTTATTTTTGTCAATTTGTGAATCGGGCCCTAACAATTATTACTGGAAAAAACAATATCCACCTATCTTCACTGGCACAGTTTATTTATTTAATAAGAAAAACTATGCAAAATGAGCATTGAGTTTTATCATTTCCAGTCATTTTGGCAATATTTCACAGAATACAAAAAGCATTTCCTGTTAACAACATCATAATGAGCGAGATGAACAATGAATTCTGTGAACCCTTTCAGAGCTCAGGGTAATTTTAAGTTACTTAATGGTTTATTTATTTATTCAATCATAATAATGTATTATCCACTGGAGCAATACAGCTCCACTGGTCTTTGCTCGCCCCCCCGGGGCAACAGATGTTTCACAGCCCATATGGTGTCTTAATTTCTTCCACAATCTTTTCTTGCCTCTCTTTACTCTCTCAGCATTTGTTGCCTTCCTGCTTCAACATACAATTGCATAAGCAGCTGCAGGAAAGCAGTTTAAGGTCAGCGGATCTTTTCGATACGCGGCTCTCCTCAGTGTGTGAGGTTCAATGATGTGGGGAGGCTCTTGCGTCAGTTTGCTGCCTTGCCTTCACAGTGAAAGGAACCAATTTAGGCAATTGAGGCACCTTTTAGAGAAGACCCTCAGGCACTTTGCTTGGCGTTCTAGTCATAGTCAACAGAAAGCAGTACCAGTGGAGAGAGCTGTGACTCACAGGGGGGCTTCGTATCTCCCAGTTAGCCAAAGATCTACATGAAGAAAAAGCCATGCGAGGATCTTGTTCCTGACCTGGATAAAAAAAAGCTTCAATATTTATGAATCAAACTGGAATGTTGTGGTAGAAAGATCCTATGAAATATAGAGTAATTGGGATTGTTGGGTACTGTTTGTTGTTTTTAAAATATCTATGCCTGGTCCTAATTGGGTTCTTTGACCCCAGAAGTCTAGAGCTTTACTTTGATGTTGCTTACAGCAGTTGCATCACTATTCAGGAGGCTTGCGTTTTGTGATTGTTTTGAAACAGCGTCTCACTGAATCCTCCTATCATACAGGGGATTTGGGCCCTCAATGTTTTCAGTGCGGTAAAGTAGCAGTCATTTTCAAGCTCAATAAATACGTCTCAGATTGACAACAAGATTCACACGAACACTAACATTGATGCTTACTGAAAAGATGCATAAAATTGTCCAGCATGGATCGAAAAACAAATTAGTCACATTCACCCGGCTGCCACGCAAGGTGCTCAACCTCCACTGGGAGCAATTTGAGGTTCAGTGTCTTTTTCAAGGACACTTTGACATATGGCCAGAGAGAGACAGGGGATTCTGCCACCGATCTTGAGGTTTTAAGATGCACAATGTTTGAAAAGTGTTTGTTACTGTAGCTGTTAAGAATTTCAGTGAGACACAGTTTCCAACAATAGTATCACTGGAATACTTTTGAAAGGCATGGTATTAGATTTGTAGTTCTCATTGTAACATGTACCAAGTGTCATCCAGTCATGGTATGATCCAGACAGCAAATACAGAAAAATACCTATAATGAAAAGATTTTTAGAAATAGGTGAAACTTAATGAATCACAACAGCAAAACACAGCATACAACTTAAGTTACCAGTAGCTGCATTGAGATTGGTTGTTTTTGTGGGATAAAAACTGTTTTTGAGTGTGTTTATTCTCGGATTGAATTTTTTTGTACCGCCCGCCTGTTAGTAGCTGTTCAAACATTGAGTGTCCAGGTGGGACGTGTCCTGTAAATTGTTCTGAGTTTTTCTCCCAGAGAAAACTGCGTAGGGAACTCTGTAGGTCCTTCAATGTGGTAACCTGCACAACTCTTTCCTTTTCTTCCCACATAACAGTGGATAAATTGCAGACATTGATAAAACACAGGATTATTAAGTAATGCCAATCTTTGAGATGGAGGCTGTTTCCTTGGGCTTTGCAAAAGTTGACCAAATTAATGAAAATGTTCAGCCCTTCGGTGTCACATTTATCACATATGCTATCAACATACAGTAAATTATGAGACCACTGAATCTGTAATTACGGCATTAGTGCATATGTGAATGTCAGTTTTTATTATGCACAATCATCTCTTCCAGGGGTTTCAAACATAAGGCTCTTGGATCAACATTGGTGCCTTCACGAGGCTCCAATTTTGGCCTGCCAATCCACCAAGCAAATGGTAAAAATTGTTAAACAGTTTTTTTTTTTTTTAAAGATAAACACAACACTGAGACTTGAGCTGATATATCAGTGATGCTGCCATGAAAGCGAGCCACCTTGTTGTGAAAATGCAAACTACCATTGGCCTCAAAGACATGCTGTCAGGGTGAGTTAAAAGCATGCATCATTGACTGTGTTTCATATCAGAAGATATCATTAACATGGACTTTACCCCCTCTATGTTGTGGTCAAAAATATTTTCATAGAGTCAACTATTTTAACTAGAAAAGCACTCAGAGAGCGCAGACCTCTGTCAAATGGCGTTTTCAATGTTATATGATATGATTTTTTTGAAAACGACTCAAGGGGAAAAGCTTTTGATATTTTGTTGTATCCAGATAGTTATTCGGATCACTCTCAAAGTTCAAAGGAAACTAAGCTGGGTCAAGACACATCTTCTGAATTTTTTTTTAATGAAGATCCCATCAGGAATTTTTTGCATTATTCTGCTAACAAACAGACAGACAGACAAACCTGGCAAAAACATATCCTCCTTGGGGGAGGCTCCTTGGAACTGTTGAATGTACTTGTGGGGGGAAAAGGTTATAATACTACTGCCTTTAGACCTTCAGTTACTTTTAGCGTGTGTTCACACTTGCCAGGTTTGGACAGATTACCACTAACCCTTGTGGTGCGATTGCTGCATTAGAGCAGTCCATTTATGGAACTGTGGTCACTGCCATTTGAACCCTGTTGTGCACCGAACAAGCCGGAGGTGATTGTTTGAAAAACAGGTCTTGGTTTGCTTCCAGAGTCACTCTGATGCTGTCCGACTGAAGTCTAAACACAGCACGGACTAAAAGACTCTGCACGGACCAAACGCAGGATGTGACCGGTGTCAGAATCGCTGTTTCCCTGCAGCAAATCTCGACTGATGTGTGCAACAGAGAAATTCCTGCCTTTGCTGTTTTCTTTATACAATGTTTAAGCAGGTTGGGGAGTTCCCTGCTGGTATCAATGTAACCACAATAACCTCACATTGCACAAGACAATAGTTTATGTCACAGAACATACATTATGACATTTGTCAATCGTGCAATCAAATTAACATTAGAAAAATTGGGGTTGTGCCAAAACATAAAATGTTAAGAACAAAGCTATAACATTTGTGAGAATTATCTTTAGCAGTTTAACTAATTTACACATATCAACAGTATCATTAATCTTCATTGGTGTTGAATGAAATTATTCCTTTTTTTATATTACAGTGGTGGTAAACCTTTCACAGTTACAATTTCCATTTTATACATTATTTTTAAGTGGTTCATAGTTGGACCTACTTTTCTAGACGCTAGGGGCTCCATGCTAACCTTAATTTATTTGGGTTGGTAAATTTAGAAGTGGAGAACATCACAATACTGTTTTTACGAAATCAAACACTGCCCATGTAGACTAAAATATGTACACATGTAGGACACGCCTTTCCGAAACCTGCATCAGTTTTAACTGTGGGTGTATCGCTGATGAGATATTCATGGGTGAACGCTCACAGTCATTTGGTGGCTATAGATGTTTCACTAATTAACAAATTGAAGTTTAGAGGAGTCGAGTCTAATTAAAATTCGTCATGGTTTGTGGGTGTTTTCAACAAGTGGGGCTGTTGCTAGGCTACTGCCTGTTGATTTGACAATATAGTGCCTAAAATACATGCAACATATTACCAAATAATTACAAGGATCACAAGTACAAGCACATCAGTGTTCTATTCTCATTCTGTGGAAAGGCATTGTGTGACATACCAGCACTGGTTTCTCACCAGCTTTTCTTGGATTCATCGTCTAAACAGCCTCATGCCTATAAGCATGGTTTTATGAGAATTCATTTGCGTACACACATTGGAATCTTGCACTTAAATAGCGATTCAAACCAAGACTGTAAACTACAAGAAAAGTTTAAATGTGTAAATATACAGATTTAAAGAACTGGTGAAAGGTCAGGACATGTATTTTGGGTTGTTTCTGCTCGATAATTTCAGGCGGTGATTCTGGGTGTTGTTCGCTATGAAGCTTGCATCAAGACTTTGCATGTTTACTGTGTGTCTGTGTGCGTGTCTGCTTTCTCCAGGTACTTTTTATTTAGGGGCCTGAAAGGCTGAGACCCTATTGTTTTTGCTATGTTTATTGTTTCTTTTTCTGCCATGCCAATGACTCAAACCCCATTTTGACCCCCTAAACACGCTCAAAAGGTCACCAAATTTACCAAAAACTGCCTCCATAGCACCTAGGAATATCGCAGGGAGATCAAACCAAAACTAATTTGTTTGTCTCATCGAGACCTACAAATCACATGCTGATACCCCTAACCAACAGGAAGTTGCCATGAGAATAATTGTGTGAGTTAAATTTACACCTCCTTTATTATTGGAAGCACCAGTATAACCTTATTATAATATGTATAAACAAAGTTGAGTTAATTGTGAGTAAAACAAGTTCAAACCAAAACCAAATTACCAAATACGAACCAAATACAACTAACATAAAACATTTGATTTGATTTGATTTGATTTTCATTTGCATAAATAAGACCAAAAAAAATATATACGGTGGTTTAAAGAACATAACTGTGCAGGAGAAAGTGAGAAGACATTAGAGGTCTTATAAAACCACCTCCCCAAAGTCAATTTAAACAAGAACAGGTACAAACAGGTAAGTCAATGTTTTAAATATATATACACATACATAGACATACACATACATACATATGCAGTACACCTTTTTGAAAGATTATTTGTGTATTAGCATTCTTTTTAGCTGTCTTTTAAAAGAGTCAAAAGTGGATAGTCTTTAGAGCAGGAGATAAATTATTTGAGTGTATTTTGTCTCGTCAAAGTTCTGCCAAAGGGAAGATGCAAATCTCTGCAATGCCTGGTGGAGTAGGCATGAACATCAGACGTATATGTGAAAAGATTTCTACAAGCTCTGGGCATAACATTGGACATATGCACATATTTATACATAAAAAGATACAATAGATATTAACATCATATATTGGCAAAACATTTCATTTCCTGAAGAGAGGAGCAGGTGAGGACAATCTATTGTTAAAATTCATAATTGTTAGAATTTTTTTTTTTTTGATAAATAAAGTCTTATTCAGATATGTTTGGCATGTAGCACCCCAAATCATATTACAGTAAGTTATATGTGGATAAATTAAACTATAATGCAGTGTTATCATACATTCAGGATCTATTACGGAGCAAATTCTACTCAAAATACCTATAGATTTCATTATTTTTCGACAAACATGTTGAGTATGAGATTTCCAGGTTAATTTTCAGTCTACAATGACGCCTAAAAATTTAGTTTGAGTCACTTGAATAATTTTGGTTCCATCAATTAATACCTCTGCGTCCTCTTCATTAAATCTTTTATTTTTTGAGCAGAATATCAAAAAGTTCGTTTTTTGTATATTAAGAGAAAGTTGATTTATTTTGAACCCCCATTTCATATCAAAGATGTATTTTTTTTATATACTTAATGGAGTTTATTCCACATATGTATGTGACAAAGAAATCATAAAAGATAGAAGAACAATATTTTGCGAGTTCTTTAAGATGCAGTCTGTAAAACAAAGAAAAACAAGTCAATCCGGCTAACTTTTGGGAACAAATACAATAGGATGAAAAATTTAGTTAAGAAGTGTCCACAAACATTTAGGTAAGTAAACAATAAGTGGTTTTTTTTTTCTTCTTTTTTTTTCAACGAAAAGTCAGATTTAAAAATGTGTAAATATACAGATTTAAAGAACTGGTGAAAGGTCAGGACATGTATTTTGGGTTGTTTGTATATCAAACTGAGATCAGGCCCTCGTTATTCTCTGGAGGAGTGAATTTATTGGCAGGATGCGTATGTGTCGGATCGAGTGAAAAGCCTTTTTACGAACCAGCTGACTAAAGAGAGCTGTGATCTGAGTTGAAACGGTCTTGTCTACGGGAAGATTAAAGTTGTTCATCAACATTGTTTTGAAGTCATTCATTTACTCCCCCTTTCATCTTATATGCCTTTTACCCACCAGGTTATATTATCTCATCTAACCTCATTAAACATTAAGAAGCATATATTAAATCTACAAATCTTATTACGGGTTCTGCAGGTTTTTCGTACAGCGGAATCCTCAGTTGTCCTATTTTCCTGGACAGTCAAAGTCTTGATGTTATTTTGGGTCCTTGTTTGAGGTTTCTGTGTCGATGAAGCCTTTTGTCACCGATGAAGAAAAACTGTGATGTGGATACAAATCAAGCAGATCCGTGTCCAAAGTTCATGCCTTTCCAGCTGTCACTGTGGTCTTTGTCATTGAGAAAACTGCCCCTCTGTCCTCATTCCTCATCGTCTTATTACAGTTCATCATATTCACTCCAAGAAACATTGGGATGGCACTCGCGTCACGTTTGTTCGTCTAAAGATTCATCTCCCTGTTCATCAAAGCAGTCTTTGATTGCCCTCACCACTGGAACTCCTCTCGCGTTTGAATGCCTCTGGAGACTATTGCAAATGTCTTCCCTTTCCAAAGGAGAAATATCCTTTTTTTTTTTTTTTGCCATCCAATAATATTACTTACCATTGTTTTCCTAATGACACTCAACCTAACCTTTTCTTTCCCTCTGGCAGAACACGGTGTGAAGCATTCATTTGCAGATGCCACGTTGACATCTCTGTATGGATGCCTGCCCACCACCTCAAGCCAGGCCTTGACAAGAGTGAACAGCTCCTCTTTCAAGGCTGTTCCTGCCCTCTCCAAGATCGCTCCATCATCGCTAACAATGCTGCTGTGACCCCTGCTGCCTGTCAGCGATTCCACTGTAATTCCTGACAACCAGCTGTCATTCATCAAATACATTTCACACCTATATATTAGTACTCAACATCAACCAGTTCGGTCCCCCAGAGGACTCAACTCACCTCACAGCTCTTTGTCTAGACTCTGCAGCTCCCTCCGGGCTGGGTTTCATATCAGAGGCTACACGGGTAGTCGGCGAGTGTGGCCAGTGGATCAGTGGATGAGGGGGGGGGGGGGGGGGGGGACA
>OMNM01000391.1:23809-35633 GCA_900302745.1 Parablennius parvicornis
CAATTCATAGTTTGCATAAAAAGAAAAACAGAGCAAATAATGAATAGATAGACAAATTGTGCAACAGTGCACTCCAACTATATCATCGGCAAAATAAATACCAGTAATAGTCAAAATTTAATAATACATTCGTGAGTCAAATATATATACAACAAAGAATGTAGGTCAAAGGTTAAATATGATATACGTGTATCAGCACAGTGCAGGAGGCAATGATCGGCACAATGTTTTTGACAAAACGTGTTATGACTTTTAAGTTGAGAAGGTCGTGGGTATTGTCACCAGCTTCTGAAAGTAACGAAGTCACGTACAATTTAACTTTGTTGCTTTTAAATACAAGCAATCAGTAAAGTAAATAAGTTACTTTTTAAAGGAGCAACGAGCAATCAGTAATCATATTACTTTTTCAAGGTAACTGTGGCAACACTGGATATTTATAAGGCATTGTTGTTGACTTTAACACCACAATGATTTTTGTGTTATTTTGGAGCAGCTGTGGCTCAGGTGGTTAGACCTAGTTGTTCTCCAATGATCAAAGTGTCCTTGGGAAAGACACTTAATTTCAGTAATGTGAGAGCACTTTGCATGGCAGCCGTCAATTGTGTCTAAATGTGCATGTGAATATGTATTTTTTTAAGTGACTAAAAAGCTGTCAAAATGTACTGTATAAGTCTATTCGGTATAATTATTTATAGGTTAAAAAAAAAAAAGTCGCAATGAGACCCATTCAATGCTTCACCTCATGCGTTGAGTTTGCGTGATCTTCCTGAGTGCTACTTGGGCTTCCTTTTGACAATGCAATATCGTATTCGCTAATTGTAAATTGCACTTAGAAGTAGATCTGTGTGAGTGACTGGCCTCTGCTTGAGCTCTGTGATGTGCTGCCAAATGGTTCAGTGTGTGACTTGCCTTTCTTTCAGTGTCCTCTGAGATTATGTCGAACTCGTTGCAATGCTGAGGGAAATAAAGTGAGTATAGCAGGTCGGTGGATGGATGAACTTCAATTTTTGGCCTTCAGCTAAATTAATCCAATTTTCACCTATAATGTACAGACGCATGTGATTCTGTCTCACCAAGACAAACAGCAGTGCTGTCTCTTTTTTGTGTTGTTGCAGCTGTATTGTACATGTTCATTACTCAGTCAGATTGGGAATCGCAGACTAAAGCAAATAATATAAATCTTTCTATGTCAGGTTCAGTCATTAAAACACAGAGCATCCGTTTTTTCCCCTGTTTGTATCAGATGTTTGTGCTGTTCCCTCCTTCTATGCACCTTTAACTTTTGAAAATGTAAATTATCCAGCAGCTAGCATGAATAAATCCTCACAAAAACCAAGGATTAGCTCCACTTGCTGTAGTCTAAGCAGATTGCAATGTCCCCAATTGCAAGCAAGGTAGAAATAAATGACGTGGGAAGAAAAAGAAGAAAAAAAAAAAAACAACCTGTGCAGATGTGTCATAGGTCACTGTCATTAGCTGTTGCTGCTGAATCTCAATTCCTGGCATTGCCACGATACCACGTACAACACTGACACTGTGGAACATGTCCAGATGAAGTTCAGTTACAAATGTTGCAGTTTTTCAGAAAAACTTTTCTCCATTTTTTTTTTTTTTTTTCCACAGTCTTAAGAGCGTCATCTTCAGCTGAATGAGGAACAAGTGTGTGATAAAGTATGTGCAAAGGAATGTTGCCATGTTTGGCCCCAGACTGATCGGCCTGAGGAAATTTGAAATCCTGTATGTTGAGAAGATAATTTTTTAAAATTTTTTTTCCCCCAAGTGCAGGAACATTGCATTTTCTCTGATTCAATGCACTTGTGATTATAATTTATATAAGGCCAACATACCATGTCACACATTATCAACCACACAAATCATTTTGCAAAAATGTTTTTGTTTTATTTTTTTATTTCAGTTTTTTCTGTAACAGATGTAGTGAATATTCGTCAAACATTTGATTCACTTTGTCAAATGTTTTTGAGACGTTTAGTTATAGAAAGAAAAATAGGTACGCACTTGGTACATCAGTAAGGTCACATGAGGAATGTTAGTTAGCAGGATAGATTGCATTGACCACAGGTGTTGAAACCACAACCAGAGTGCCGCATGTTTTAAATGCTTTTCTGCTAAAAACCACTTGAATTCAATGAATATGTCATCATGAAATGTGACAGAAAGTGTGATAATGAACCTTTTTATCAAACAGGAGTGGGGAAAGAGAGATGTGAAAAATGTGCAGGAGTCTGGCCTTCCAGGACTGAGATTAGACACCCTTGATGTAGATAATAGAAAAAAGAGAAGAATTCTCCTTTGTGAAAAAAGTTTGATCAGAAGAGCTATTTCTGAGTCTTTCATGCTGTTCGAGGTTGTGTTCAAAACAGCACACTATAGCATCGTGCAGGTATTATGACTTTCAAATAAAAATCTTAAGTATGCCTCTGATATTTTTAATCAATAGCACACTGAAAACTATTGAAACCATCTTCTTTTACGTGTTGAAGCCTACCGACACATTTGTTACATAATCACCTCGGATTAGTTTTAAGAGTAGATCACCTTTCAACAATCACAGAATTCCACTGGTCTTGAAAAAAGAAACACTTCCAACATTCCTTTTATTCTCCCTGTGTTTTGGTTGGTCTGCAGAGAATAAATTCAGAAATCGACAAGTTAGTGAGATAGCAACTTTGACAGATTGAAGCACACTGAACTTCACAATCTTGTCCCAAAAACTGACAAAGTAGGTGAATGAAAGGTCTTTAATTGAAGATGAAGAGTAGAGAGCAAAAGATGGGGCAGCTTGACTCAAAGGGGCTGGGATCCAGTGGACTGCCGAAGGAGCAAAGCATTGGGTGGCTGGAGTGACAGGAGTGTTTTCCTCAGTGGGAGCAAACTGGAGGCTGAGTGGTGAGAGATCTAAACTGGAGATGGAACCACAGTGTGCATCAAGCCTGAGCGCAGGGAAACACCTGATAAATGTGATACGTCACAGAAACCAGGAACAACTATAAATCCAAGAGGCTGAGGTATAGAATACCACATGAGGTAAATGGACAATCTGTGAGTGGAGGATGAGCCAGAGGATTTATACTGGTGGTGGTGAGGTGATAAATCTCAGGTGTGGAGCTCTGCCAGAAACTAGGCAGGGCAGACCACGCCCACGACACACAAGGAAGGGGAGAGGAGGGAGAACACCAGGTGAAACATGCACAAGCCATGACACTGCATGCAGTATGAGAAGGTACAGAGGTCAAAGAGCCCAAATTTTCTTGGTGTCTACATCTCAGCTGACATCACTTGAACCACGAACCGTCCCCTCTCAGAGACAGTTTCACGTACCAACGGCAAAAGTGTGTCAGCGGTGTCTAAAAGGGCTCCATCCACTCAGGACTATATTTTTTTCTGCAGTTTCTAGGCCATCTCCCAATAAATTCAATTTTGTGCAGTGATGTTGTCAGATAAGTGCTTTCAAAGTGGTCCTTTTTGTGTTTTCTCAAAGAATTTCCATGAACATGTGACAGTAATACATTTCATCATCCGTATACACACTCGCAAGTCACTTTCATAAGTGACTTCAACTATGTCAATGCAAATAGCTAATAAGATAATCACATCACAGCAACCCAATGTATTTCAGAATGTTGATGTGAGTTTGTTATTTGGGGTTATTGTAAGTGGTGAGCATTGTATAAACCTTTTTTTTCTCCTCCCGCTCAGATCCAACCACCAAACATGAAGCGCCAGAACCTTCTCCATATCTGCTCCCACACTTGGGAACTCCCTGCCCCAACGGGTCTGTGACTGAACTGAAATTAACACCTTTGAATCCCTCATCAAGACTCACCTGTTCAGAACTGCTTTTAATAGTTAGCACAATCTATTTATTAAATTCTGTTTTTTTTATGACTGGTTTTTTTTTAATATGTTTCTCCATTTTTTGCTTGTTGATTTTACAATATGATGATGTAGTGTCTTTGAGCACCTTAAAAAAGTGCTATACAAATAAAAGATATATTATTATTATCATTATGACATGAAGAAGCTTTTCAGATTAAAAACATAATTTATTATAGTCTTTTTTTATTTTTTAAACAGCCCAGGAACTTGTTAATAGAAATTTGAAAAAGTCCTTAAAGCAATCAGTAAATTGAGTCACGTATAAAACACATGGCAATATGTGTCTAAAATGAGTCACAGCCTAGCAACAATTGCACAGATCAAGCATTCAATACTAAAAATATGTTGTCGTAAAAGAATCCCAATACTGGTCGTTATTTTTTACTTTGGATAGAGGTAGGCGTTTCCGTTGTCACACAGCTTTTCTGTCTCTTCTAACTTTCCTCCACATAGCCCGCCACACACTGCGATTCTCAAACAAAAGATAACAATCATGAGAATCCTGTGCGATATCTTTGGCCTTGACTCTAAATCGGTGGCCCGACATCAACAGGTTTTTGGACAGTCCTCGTCATGGTCTTCCAACCAAAGACAACCTGCAAATAAATTCTGACAGACTCAGAAATTTAGGGTGATCAGTGATCTCACAGTGTAACTGCTACTGCTACCTACTTCATCTAACTAACCAATAGAACTTTCGTATGAATTACGACAGTATCGTTGATGGTACTAATGACTGCCAGTGTTGTGTGGGATGTAAACATAATAACAAATGTCCCGACAGGAAGTTAAAAATAAAAAAAAAAAACCTCTAAAACTCAAACCATTTCAACTAAAAACCAAATAATACATATCAACCTGTAAACCCCATAAAACAGAATAAACCATGCAGATAAATCACAAATTTCATCGTCGTAGGATCAATAAAGTTCTATCTATCTATCTGAAAATACAACACTATGGTAAAATCATGCTGAATGCACAAACTATAAAAATTATGCTTCTGCATTGTCACATCAATGTGATTCAAGTGACTTTGAATATACCATCTTTGTTGGAGCCAGATTCGCTGGTCTGGGTCTTTCAAAAGCTTCTGATCTGTAAAAGTGCAGTGAGCAAGCAGTTCTACGGGACAAAATGCCTCGTTGATGTCGGAAGTCTGAGGAGAATGGACACAGTAGCTGGAGATGACAAAAATACAGAAGGAACTCACATAATCCCTGGTTACAGCCAAGGTGTGCAGAAGACCATCTGCACATTGAACTTTAAAGCTGGTGTGCTACAGCAACAGAAGACCACAATGAGCGCCGCATCTGTCAGCTAGGAACAGGAAACTCAGGCTACAATGGGACATTTGCATCAATGATATGCAGGTAAAAACCCTGTATCAACTGCATCATGCCCAGATAGATAAAAATCTCTTTCCAGCACATTGTCGAATTCATGCCACCACAAATTGAGGCAGGTCTAAAGGGGTCAAGCACTGAACTAGCAACGTGTATTTAATAAAGTGGCTGGTGACTCTATATTGACATCAAGAGAAGTAAAGATTTTAAAGATCAAGACTCCATCAAGCTTCAAATAACAGCAACCTTGGATGCTTTGATATGAAATTATGAAGACACATTTTTGACTTTTGTTTATTTAGAGAAGCGAGGTTAACTGTTAGCTGAACGACTGCCAGCTGAACTTGACCGAGTCTACTCTCGGTTAAAAACATATTATTGCTTCAAAAGATTATGTGAAGCAGATAAAACGCACAGTATAATCTATGACTGCCTTTGGCTCTTTATGAATTGCCATCTGACCTACTGGTGTCATAATTATAGCTAATACTAAAGGTTGAAGTGAATGTAAAAAAAAAATAAAATAAAACAGTTCATGCTAGTGGTCTATAAGAGAACGACTGAAACATTCTGATAATTAGGAGAATTTCTTTTTCTTTTTTTTTCACATTGTTTCAAGCCTCGAATGGTGAGTTATTACAACTGAGCATGAGGAATGATTACCAAGTGCAATATCAAGTACTCCAAGTCCAGCTAATTTCAAAAGACAAATGTTAAATTAGAATAATACAAATGTATAGTATCTACACTTACACATTCATTTACAGACAGAACCTTTTTGCTGCCTAACTATTCAGTCTGCCAAATGCTGTCCCAGGTGATGGGAGTGGGGGGTGGGCCTGTGTGTTGGTCCTTAAATGCATAAATCCATCAAGAGGGCTGCTCAAGAAGGACATTTCAAAATGCTCTTGAAGTGACTCTTTTCTCATTTTAAAACACTTTGACTAATGTATCTATTAATTACTCCATCTCACTGGGGTGACATTTAGACTTGGGAGGACATTCTGTTCGTTAGAGCAAGAGCAATAAGTTTATTAAAGATTTAAATCAAGGATGTATAATAGAGAATCATTATTTCACAAAATCGGCCTGAAGCCGTTTGGTCCTCGGGGTAGGGTGTAGATGTTACATGAACATCATCCCACTCAGCTGTGAAGGCTTTTATCTAAAAGTGCCTCTAGCCTGAGTGGAAAAAAAAAAATCTGACTTGGCCCCCGGAGTAAAGCCTTCACAAGTCTGGTCATGGACAACCAGCATATGCTTGTAGTCATAACTAAAGATTAAAAGTTTTTTCTTATTCAAGGCAGACATTTTGACATCTAATGGAAAAAAAGAAAAAAAAAGCTTATAAGTGTCGACTGACTACACATGACAGCATTTCATTTAAGAGTTTTGTTGCCCTGCGACTGTACTTGAAGGTCCACTTGTTAACAACAGTATATAATGAAGTAGAAGCTGCAATTGGTTTCTGGTAAATCACAACTTAAAAACAAGCATGTGCCACTATATTATTTTATTTATTATAATGATTTTCTAATAACTATCTTAATATAAATGAAAAATACATCACAGTAAGTTGGCCCACTCAAAGGTTCCACACATGACGTACTAAAGGAGTTGGATCTGTAATAATTGATATTATATTAAAAGGATTCACCCCATGGCAAATGATCCAAAAGAGACTGAAGTTGAACATCAGTCTTTGACAAATGAACTTGGTGATGGTTTGAAATGTTCTATATTTTTCTACATGCTCATATATAATGTACACAAAGTGACAGAGAAAGTTTTGGAAAAGATATTTTTCTTTTAGATACTATTTAATGGAAATATTATGTATCTATGCTTTATATACTTGCCGTGATGCTGACTATAATTCCTTTTCCACATGAAAATATAGAATATCATTTAGCTATAAAAGTTTCCTCATGCAACAGTACAGTTTCGATGACACTTTTCCTGTGTAACAGCTCTCCTAATTGTAACGAGACTTCTACCCGTCTATTTAGCTCAATTTTGATTAACTGAACCACAAATATCTAAGCGCACATTTTGGGAGTGAATAGTATTTAGAGAGGACTATAGGTGTTGTCTAAAAGTTACCATCAACTTAAAGCAATAGACACTTTCTTTTTTCCTTGACATGCAAAGCCATTCTAGTCGAAATGAATAGAGATTTAATGCTGCGACACACTGCTGCAGAGATTAGGTCCAAAAGTCAGATGCAGATACGACTCCGCTGGATATGCTTTTGTGTGGCCTCTTTTTCCCTCTCTCGCATGAGGTTGACTGAGGACAGGGGTGCACGATCAGTCAGACAGGACGTGGTGAGCTGACATAAAGAAGCAAGATGGAAAACCCAAAACAGGACCAGTCTAAGGCGTAGATGTGTGTGGGGTCCATCCAAAGTTTATGTTGTGTACTGTGGTTGATAAATTGCCTTTTTTTTCCCAGTGTGTTAACCCTTAAGAGTGCCAGAGATGTTTTTTTTCTGTTTAGTTTGGTTGGTGATTCAATGTGTGTGTTTGCTCTCTTCTCACGTCTTTCTTTAGGGTAAGCGGACGTCAATACACATTTACCAATTTGTAGTTTACTTTTAACAAGTAATTCCTTTAGAAAATTAAATCCAGTCTCATTTATTTAATTGGTTTAAAAACATATTTAAAAATTCTTAAAGATCTACAGGATGCAACAGCACCTAAGAAGTAGATTTATTTGGCAGAATGAATCCAAACTGAACTAACTTGTAGCACAAGGGTTCAAACCACATGAACGACGGTGAGTGCTGTAAAGCACAAGACATCACATAATGACCTGTGACTGTTTCCTCAATGGAGAACTGATTAGTTTGATTGATGAGCATGAATACAAGAATAAAGTGAGATTCTGCAAACACACTGTCAATAGTGGTCAATAGATTATTCAGTAATCACCTGATAATTGAGTCTTTGACTGTAGTATGTGTGTTGTGTCAAACACACAGCCCACAGGTCAAAATGGGGCTGGAAGCAGGGATTCAAAGTCTCCAAGACCTGCCTTTAGCAATCATCCAATCACTGTCGGTGCCCAGGCACACCCCCTCCTGAAAGCCTATCCCCGAAAGCAGATTGCATCAGCCTAGCAAGCCATCGGCCAGGTCCAGCCTCATAAGCCCTCTCGTCCAAACCTCGCCTGTCTCAGCTATATGACTACCCACCTCCATCCAGTCTTCAAGCCTTCATCGCTCATCATCCAGCCTCATCCTCACGCAGATCGATCTATCGGGCCTCTCGTTGTATAAAAGAATCGGTTCCCCTACTCTCATCAGGCTCCACCTCGCCACCAACAGTGTCCAGGCTCCGGGGGAAGACTAATCCTAGATCATCTTGTCCATACATCCATTACTCCTAACAGACTTTCAATTTGATCATTTTCCAGGGTTTATTTCTCTTTTTTACAGTAAAACCAAGATAAAATCTTGAATTAATGATTAATATGATATATCAATTTACTCCTGCTCCATTGACATGTAATTGGGCTGTATGTGGCTCTTGAACAGAAATGAGTTTCACACTACTGATGTAGTACAAACCTGTCAACATGCTGCTTGTATGGTGAAGATGTAAGTCCCTGTTGTCACAACATTCCAAATGTGCCCTCATCTTCTAAGATGTGGTGCCTGTGAAGGCCATTAGGCTCCAGTGATTCCCTGTTTTTTTCCAGAAACTACTTTAAGATGATTGGAGCCTTGAGGCATGACACTTCATCATGCTGGAAGTAGCCATCAGAGTAAAGAAAACACTAATGTATAGAGAGATGAACATAGTTTTGACTCAGCCATTCAGGTCTCACAAGAAAAATCTATTACCTGGTCTTACACGACTGTATGCAGTTAGTTTGCTTCAACTTTCAACATACTGTCTGTAACCATCTCTGATATAGCCCTGTCTCTGTCCCTTTTGATTTTTTTTCTTTTTTGCATTTATCTCTTTTTAAAATCTTGAGAGGTGTTTTTCTGTCCAAGAAAACCAGGATGACTCAGGTAAAAAAAATTTCAATCATGCAGTACAGGGTTAACACTTGGGATTGTTCGCTGGATGAATCCTATTTTTTTGAACATGTTCTTTGTTGTCCAGCTACCACATTGCTCAAATCACCTTTTATCCCTGTTGTGATGCTTAGTTTGAACGTCAGCAGGTCGACTTCATCACGTCAGGTCAAATTGCAAACGGCTGCTGGCTTGTTGTTGGCTGATGAGATGCTTCCATTGAATAGATGTGGAGCTGAGATTGCGCCATGTTACATAAGCTTATAAATTACTCAATTTATTCAAAATATGGACAGGATTTATCTATTGCTTATAAGTTATAAGTTCAAAAATGAAGCACATGCTAAATTTCCATTTGGTTTTAAAGTCACAAGGAATTATTAATGACAACAGAGTACAGATTTGCTAAATGTTTTCCCTTCAGCGCACAGACAGATTAACTGTGGAGAAAAAGACAAACCAATACAAACAATACCACTTGTGTTGCTCTGTGATTTCCTAAAAAGCACACATTGTTATAAAAACAATACAGTGGCAACACTTTGAGGATTTCATATATGATTGTTAGCAGTCTGCAAAATTACAATGTTTTTGTCACTGACTCTCATTATCAACTTAATTTGAGCTTCAAGTATGAACCGCTGTAATAAATACGGTGTGATCCTGAACAGGTTTTCACTCATTCTTTAGGTTCCTTTTTTTTTTTTTTTCCTTCAGTGCTGGCAGCTCTGCAGCAAGCTGACATTTAGCACAATCTGTAGATGCATTCCTGTCTGAATCTGCGGCAATGTTTGTTGTCAGACAGTCATTCACACAAGAGAGGGCAGTCAAAAGATGAAAAGAGGGGAGAAAACAGCCACTCACAGTCCCTGCCCCTGAATTCTCAAAACTCCACTTCACTACACCATGGAAGCTGCATTGCTCTGGTGGTAACAATTGTTGTCTGTCTGAACATGTCCTTCTCCATTATTTTTTTTTTTTTCCAGATAGAGATGACTGACAACACTCACCACCCACTCCGCACTGTTTCAGCACATAATGATGTGACTGATGTGAGTGGATGAGCAGGGGATGTTGTGTGATGCCACACTGTCAATCACGCTCAAATGAGCTAAACCAAGAGAGGAGCAGTTTCTTTTGCCACATTGGTCCGTCCAATCTTCTAGTGAAGCCGATTATCATAAAGAGTCTGCTGACCTCCTGACACTTGCACATTTTAGTTTTTCGGGATATTGTTTCACACTCGCACATTCGAGATGGACCCCTAGGGATGAATATGTTTCAGACACAAGTTTTCTTTCATTTCTCATGTTTAGTAATAAAAAAAAAAATAAAAAAACATGGCAACCCTGTTAACCCCTTCATCGAGCAAATAACTGCATTTCTTTACACCTACATAAATAGTGGTTTTATGCAGCCATACAGTAGAGAACGCAAAAGACCTGCAGCAAGTAGGGAGGGTGGCAAAGTGCATAGTCAACAGACAACGGAGATATTCCCACTGCAAACAAAGCCCGGCTGTATTTTAAATGTGCCCATTCATCCTGCATGTCACCTCCCTGGTTTTCTCTGGAAAGAGACATTTCTATCCGCAAGCAGAGTCTTGATGTGCCATAATCCCCAATCATGTGAATCTGATTTGCACTATTTATTCATTTACATCTGCCAGGAGGCAGACGCTTTATTTACTTTCGGTTTGTTTGACTGCTGGGTTGTTTGTCTGTTAACAGGATAAGTCAAAACTTTTGATTTTGTTCAAATTTGGCAGACTCCCAGATAATATGAGAAGCAGGAAGTGATTTCGTTTTTTGGGCTCAGATCCAGATTGAATTCCGGATCTAAGGTACAGACGAAAAATAATAACAAATTAAAGTGTTATTATTGTTGAAAGCAAGATTACCCTAACCATATAATATTCTGAACACGAAATCCATTTAAAAAATTGAGATTCATAACTTCTATTTATATTATTTTTATTATTTCTTGATTTGACAGGGACATTGCAATTCAACATAGTACAAAACAAGTTTGTTGCTGATGTGATGCAAAGAGAGTTTATAGCTTGTGCTAGTTTTCAACTCCAGTCCCTGGTTGGGCCTTTCTATACTACATTAAATATTTTCAGTCTATTCAAAAAATCTAATATTGTATATGTAACATGAGGAGAGCGGCAAAAAACATTTTCCTGCCAGGTGCTGGAATATATGTTCTCCTGAGCATAGTTTCATTGTTTCTGAAACAAATAATTTTTATACCATTCTCTTCTAAATTATTTGAAAAGATTACACTTGTCATGACAACAGAGCATTTTCATGTTTTATCTCTTTTCTTTGGCAAAGCAGCACTTAACTCCCTCGAAGCACAAATGATTGATTCATGTAACCGACAAACATACGAATATATTTTTAACAAATGGTGACATTGTGGTGGTCTAGGAGGCGGGTCTCTCACCCAGAGGACTGTGGGACAGGGGGCGTGTTCTTGTTTTCCCGCTTGCAGCGGTTTCTGGTGTTTTCCAGTTCGTGGTGTCGGAGTGCAATAAAGCGTATTCACC
>OMNM01000394.1:0-22121 GCA_900302745.1 Parablennius parvicornis
AGGAGAAGATTCCAGAAACTACAGACCCGGGCCATGATGATCCTGGAAACTAGACCCCACCCGAGGACCGCGATCCAACCCCAGGACCGTGAACACACCTCGGAAGCGTGACCGCACTGCAGAACTTTGGCCCACCTCAGAACTTTGGCCCACCTCAGAACTTTAGCCCACCTCAGAACTTTGGCCCACCTCAGAAATTTGGCCCACCTCAGAACTTTGGCCCACCTCAGAACTTTGGACCACCTCAGAACTTTGGCCCACCTCAGAACTTTGGCCCACCTCAGAACTTTGGCCCACCTCAGAACTTGAACTCTACTGAGCATTGTCAAGAGCCTCATGTCGACTCTATGACCTGTCTGCCACTCTATACCTCTCTCTCTCTCTTTTCTCTTTCTTCTCTTCCTGTCCTATCTCTTGTTATTTCACCCAACCGGTCAAGACGGATGGCCGCCCTTCCAGAGTCTTGGGTCCGTCCCACGGTTTCTTCCTGACTTTGGAGTTTTTGACAATTTCTCCTCATGAGGGAGTTTTTCCTGGCCACTGTGGCAGTTTGCCTCTGCTTTGGAGGGGTTCAGTTGGGTTCTGTGTCTTCTCTTGTGTTAAAGCGCTTTGAAATGTCTGCTGATATGATTAAGCGCTTTACAAATAAAAGTTGATTGATTGATTGATTGATTGACCCCAAGGCGTTCCCAGGCCAGCCGAGAGACATAGTCCCTGCAGCCTGTCCTAGGTCTGCCCCGAGGCCTCCTTCCGGAGGGATATGCCCGAAACACTTCCCTGGGGAGGCGTTCGGGGGGCATCCGAAACAGATGCCTGAGCCACCTCAGCTGGCTCCTCTCAATGTGGAGGAGCAGCGGCTCTTCTCCGAGCTCCTCCCTGGTGACTGAGCTCCTCACCCTATCTCTGAGGGTGCGCCCGGCCACCCTACGGAGGAAACTCATTTCAGCCGCTTGTATCCGGGATCTCGTTCTTTCGGTCATGACCCAGCTTATGACCATAGGTGAGGGTAGGAACGAAGATCGACCGGTAAATCGAGAGCTTCGTCTTCTGCAGACGCTGCACCGATCAGCCTATCGATCTCACGCTCCATCTTTCCCTCACTCTTGAACTACACCCCAAGATACTTGAACTCGTCCACTTGGGACAAGGGCACTCCACCGACCTGACGGGGGCAAGCCACCTTTTTCCGGTCGAGAACCATCGCCTCAGATTTAGAGGTGCTGATCCTTATCCCAGTTGCTTGACAATCGGCTGCAAACTGTGTCAGTGCACTCTGAAGGTATTGGTTCAATGAAGCCAACAGAACCACATCATCTGCAAAAAGCAGAAACCAGATCCTGTGGTACCCAAACCAGAAAACCCCTCCGGTACCTGGCTGTACCCACAAATTCTGTCCATAAAGGTAATGAAAAGAACCAGTGACAGAGGACAGCCCTGCCGGAGGCCAACGTGCACTGGGAACAGGTTCGACTTACTGCCGGCAATGCGAACCAAACTCCTGCTCCGGGTGTACAGGGACTGGACAGCCATTAACAAAGGGCCCCGGACTCCATATTCCTGAAGCACCCTCCACAGGACGCCCCGAAGGAGGTGGTCGAACGCCATCTCCAGATCCACAAAACAGATGTGGACCGGTTGGGCGAACTCCCATGAACCCTCGAGCACCTGGTGGAGAGTACAGAGCTGGTCTAGTGTTCCACGACCGGCATGAAAACCACAAAGTTCCTCTTGGATCTGAGGTTCGACTAACGGCCGGATCCTCCTCTCCAATACCCTGGAATAGACTTTACCGGGGAGGCTGAGGAGTGTGATCCCCCTGTAGTTGGAATGCACCCTCTGATCCCCCTTCTTAAAAAGAGGGACCACCTCCTGTGTCTGCCAGTTGCTGCACATCCAGAGACTTAAGGACCTATGGATGGATCTCCTCCACTCCCGGTGCCTTGCCACCTTAGCAACTACCTCGGTGACTTCAGCTTGGGTGATGGATGAGTCCGCCTCTGAGAGCCCAGCCTCTGCTTCTCCGGTGGAAGACGTGGTAGTGGGATTGAGGAGGTTCGTTTCGCCGCCCGATGACATCTCCGGTTGAGGTCAACAGCTCCCCACCTCCGCTGTAAACAGTGTTGGTGGAAAGCTGCTTCTCCCTCCTGAGGCACAGGACGGTTTGCCAGAATTTCCTCGAGGCCGAACGATAGTCTTCCTCCATGGCCTCCCCGAACTCCTCCCAGACACGAGTTTTTGCCTCCACCATGGCCCAGGCTGCGGTACGCTTCACCTGCCGGTACCTGTCAGCTGCCTCGGGAGTCCTATAAGCTAACAGCACCCGATAGGACTCCTTCTTCAGCTTGACAGTATCCCTTACTTCTGTTGTCCACTATCGGGTTTGGGGGTTGCCGCCATGACAAGCACCAGAGAACCTGCGACCACAGATCCGAGCAGCAGCTTAGACAATGGAGGTAGAGAACATGGTCCATGTACAGAATAGTGTCTCCAGCCTCCCCCGGGACCCATGAGAAGCTTTCCCGGAGTAGGGAGTTGAAAACTGTGCGGACAGATGGTTCGGCAAGTCGTTCCCAAAAGACCCTCATAACATGTTTGGGGTCTGCCGAGTCTGTCTGGCCTCCTGCCCGTCCAGCGCATCCAACTCATCACCAGGTGGGGATCAGTTGACAGCTCTGCCCCTCTCGTCACCCAAGTGTCCAAGACACATGGCCGGAGATCAGATGACACGACCATGAAGTCGATCATCGACCTCTGGCCTAGGGTGTCCTGGTGCCACGTGCACTTATAGATACCCCTGTGCTCGAACATGGTGTATGTTATGGACAAGCTGTGGCTAGCACAGAAGTCCAATAACAAAATACCTCTTGGGTTCAGGTTGGGGAGTCCGTTCCTCTCAATCACCCCTTTTCCAAGTCTCGCTGTCATTGCCCACGTGGGTATTGAAGTCCCCCAGAAGAACAATGGAGTCCCCAGTTGGAGCACTATCCAGCACACCTCCCAGTGACTCCAAGAAGGTCTGGTACTCTGAAATATTGTTTGGTCCATAAGCTGAAACAACAGTCAGAGACCTGTCCCCTACCCTAAGGCGTTCGTTCACTGGGGTGAACTCCAACACATGGCGGCTGAGCTGTGGGGCAATAAGCAAGCCCACACCAGCGCACCACCTCTCACCGCGGACAACTCCATAAAAGAGGTGTCCAGCCCCTGTCAAGGAGCTGGGCTCCAGAGTCCATGCTGTGCGTGGAGGTGAGCCCGACTATGTCTAGACGGTATCTCTCAACCTCCCGCACCAGCTCAGGCTCCTTCCCCCCCAGAAAGGTCTCATTCCATCTCCCAAAAACCAGATCCTGTGTCCGGGGATTGCGTTGTCAAGGCCTCTGCCGTTGACTGCCACCCAGTCCACACTGCACCCGACCCCTACGTTAGCCTCTGTGGGTTGTGGGCTCACAGGAGGAAGAGGAGGAGGGGCCCGCGTCATCCTTTCGGGCTGAGCCCGGCCGGGTCCCGCGGGCAGAGGCCCAGCCACCAGGTGCTCGCATACAAGCCCCAACCCTGGGCCTGGCTCCAGGGTGGGGCCCCAGCTGCACCCTGCCGGGCGACGTCTCTCTTCTCTTTAGTTCTTTTTCCATAGGGGTGTGTTGAACTGCTTTTTGTCTGACTCATCACCTAGGACCTGTTTGTCTTGGAGACCCTACTAGGGGCATAAAGCCCCCGTCAACATAGCTTCTAGGATTATTCGAGTACTCAAACTCCCCCACCATGATAAGGTAGCAGTTCAAGGGGAGCATACAAATACAGTAACTGAAAATATTTCAACATTTTTCTTACGTAATTAAGCAGAGGGTATATAAGTATGACAATGATTCAAACTCTTTGACTTCAGACTGGCACACACTACACTGTAATAAGTGATAAGGCCAATATGGCCAATAACTTATCCTAACTTTTTTGTATCAGTTACATCCCCTTTCCATAATGAGTTATTGAATTTCAATTTGATAATATGACTTATTTGTAGTCTAACTCAAGGTTGTAAGCCAGTTTAATGAGGTGGAAATTTCAATATGTCAATATAACTTGTACATGTGAGTTATAAAAAAACTGGATCTCTTAAAAAGGGATCATGACCCCTAGTGCAGTTGCAATATTAAAGCCCAGTACAAATAGCGCTGGAAATGTACTCTTTATTTGTTAAAGGAATAATAATTATGATGTCAGATTTTAAAGCTTGAGCAAACATAAAAATTTAGGACCGTGAAAAGAGAGCTGTGGAGGACTACTTGTCAGAGGGATCAGCATCAGGCCTGGCAGTGATCAGGTTGGTCTTTTTGGACGAGGAGCAGGCGGGAAGTCAAGAGCAAGAGAAATAAGGTGAGTGGATGCATTATTACAACTGTAATAACAAGCATTTCATAAATTGGTATTAAAAAAAAACAAATGTTTGTCACTTTATTATTTTAAACACCGGCTATTTTAACAGCAGCTTGCTAATATATATTTTCCATACGAGCATAACTTTTTAAAGTTGAATTAAGAAGAAATTAAAGCATTTGGAGATGATTTTGTAAAGTATTTGTAAAGGCCTTGGTACTTTCGCAGTGCCGTCCCTTCCAGGAGCGCCTCTCTTTCTGTCCATCATTTTTCTCAGGTAATGGCAGAAATTAAAATAATTGTCACCTAAGACCTTCTGGAGTCTTTTCTCAGTGAACTTGATGACCTGGGCCCTCATTTAAAAAACACTGCATAGGATTCCAACTAAAAATGTGCGTATGCCCAAAAACTGAAAATGGCGTTCGCCAAAAAAAATTTGGATCGATAAAACCGTGTGTACGCATATCTGCATGCACTTTCCTTATATTCCACTGGAATGTTGCGCAATTCATATCCTGCCCTCAACACGCCCACTTTCTATCATAAATGGTCAATATAAACTGCCTCGTCAACATTTTTGCATCTCAAGTAGCCTGCTGATTGCTAGCATTTGATGCTAAATAATGACAGAAAAGACGAGGAAAAGGAATTTTACGGAGAGTGAAATAGTCATGGAGGAGGTGGAGGTCAGGAAAATTATATTATTTGGTGATCATGGTAGTATATAGTGTTGGGAAAGTTCATTTTCTACATGAATGAGTTCAAAATTCAGTTCACAAAATTTAAAACTACTAACTAGTTCAGTTCATAGTTCAGAATTCCAAATTTTTTAACAAAGTTCACAGTTCCAAAAATGAAATACTTATTTTTTTTCCCAATATGTTGCTGTGAGCTATTACCCTCAGAATACTGGTATTTCCTCATTGTTGCCACCCATTCAGTCCATTCGAATAGCCAACTGCAGCTTCCCACTCTTACAGTATGTCCCCTTGAATGGTCTTTTTAATGAGGAATTATTAAAACAAAAACAAAAAATGGACAGTAGTGCTTAAGGTGCAAAGGAAAATACACCAGGTAGGTGGGGGGGGGGGTTGCCCAAGGAGAAAAACTTTGTGGTCTTTTTCTATTTGTTTATGCCGCAATGCTTTGCATATTGATGCTGCATGCGGCAGTGCAACTCTGTTCTGGCTGCTGTTGCCAGATTGGGTGTTTTCCCCTGCATATTTTTGAGCGTTCATTAAACTTGTTCAGACATACCACTGATCCGATTCACTAATAAAAGAAAAAACAAGTGATTGGCACGTCGCTACGGCTGTAAATAGTGTGAGAGCCACAGAAATCTGTGGCTGCAGAGGTGGAGGAGAAGAGTCTGATCTGAAAATGGGGGTCAGAGGAGAGTGATACCATGGAGGAGAGTGACACCATGGGAGTCAGCAGGGACCAATAAAGTCCAGTTTTATCTGTTTGATAAATGTTTAAATTAAATATTTTAACAGGAACTTGTGAAAAGGCTCATTGGACTCTGTCTTGAGTCCTCAGTCACCAGAGTTGAAGCAGTGAGTGACAAGGAGGTCGTCTGTCTGCAGCACCGGTGAGCTTGGCACTGGTGGGTCCAGAGCGCATGGCGGTGCAGCATTATGAACGGCTGTCAATGTGCTATTTATATGATTACTCTGAAATTTGACTGATTGTTACACAGCGTGACAGAGAGGCGACGCGGCACACCTGATTCCCATCAGGGGCTTAATCACCTCTCGGCCTATAAAGGAGGAGCCACAGAGACAGGCAGGCGACAGGCACACAGGACTGAAAAGTCTGTCTGTGAGTTTTGAGTTTGTGTTTATTAATAAAAGAATGCTTTTAGGAACGACTGACTCTGCGCCTCTGTGGGGGAATCCGGGGGTGGCTTTGTACAATTGCCACACACACCTTGTCACAATTGATAATCAAGCAGTTCTATCCGCTGCTCTGTATGATTTGAAGATGAAAGTATGATAAATAAAGAGCATGCAGCTGATTCAGTTGTAATGTCCCAATAAATTAATATCCAAAACTCTAAAACTTATGATTATATGGATCAATAAGTGTGATGTGTGAAGACATGTAAATGTATGAGATGAATCTGACTTCCATTCTCCACCTCACTATCAGCACTGTCAGGTTCCCTCTTCTCCAAAGTGTGTGTGCGCAAGGTCCAAAGTTTGCGTACTGGTAAGCACATTCTCCTGCAAAGTTTATTTTTTAGATCACAAACTGCGTGGAAAGCGGCGTACGCATCTTTCATGACCTGTTCTGTGCATCAGCACCCTTGTCCCAAGACTGCCGCAGGTGAGCAGCAAGACATTGTGGACTGCCTAGAAGATAAAGAGCAGCTGACTTAAAAAAGCAGCATTTGATATAACAATTGCATCTTACTGTATTTTTTTGTCTTATAGGAGACAAATGAGAGGAGAAGGGCTGCTGCTCTGCTACGTGACATTTCAGGTGAAGATCCATCAAACACAATAAGGATGTGTGATGTAAGACTAACAATTTTATAATTCAGCAGTGTATGAGTGTCTTTTAATCAGAATATATTTAAGACCACATTAAAGAAAGGCATTAGGAGGCTTCCTCAAGGAATTTGGGAAAGGCAATCGGATTGTTGTGACAGTCGGATTGCACTTCCACTTGGTGACGTCCTAATAATCAGGCGGTGGCGCAAGTTAGGAGCATCTGTCATGGTGAAAAACTACACATCTCTGAAAATGGACTACAAAATGAACATTTCTACCACTTTCTCCTGTGCCTCTAACCACTGACATAAACTAAAATATCACAAAGGTTGAATTGAAATCAAAGGAAAAAAAGGCTGGCAGGCTATGAGCAACTAAAGAGAAATGGCTGCCACATGAATGAATAGCCAATGCAAAGTGAGAATAGTGTGACAGCCAGAGCCGTCTGTGTTCTTGTTTGGTTGGTGGTTTGCTGTGTTTTGCAGGTGCTGGGCTCAGGCTGGAGTTGTTGCTGCTTTGCAGGGCCCTCTGCTGTCTGTCCAGGTGCCGATCTCCCTCCATGTACTTGCCTGGCGCTTCCATTGGATGATTGGGAGGCTCCACTTCTTTGTAAATTGGTGACCAGCTACACCTGGGAGGAAGCCTTTTAAAGCAGACTTCTTCAGTTCCTGCGGGGGCTCTGGCTCTCACGTGGACAGCCAAGCTCCTGCGTGGTGATCTTTTAATTTTTTTTGGTTCAAAGTAAAGACATTGGTTAAAATTTGAGCTTTCTGTGTTGCCTTCCCTCTTTTGTTGTGGCCTTAAATGAGGTGTCATAACAATAGGGTGAACAAAAAGTTGACTTGTTGGTTTTACAACATCCATAACATTCCTAGTTGGGATCTAGGTTTTAGACAATTTAAAGTTATTCAATGTATATTATTGCTTTGGTAACTGTGCTTTTATTTGTGTCCCTTTTCAGTCAAGGTGAGTTTCCCTGAATGCTTGGACAAGCAGGTCCCTTTAAAGTTGTTGTCGCAAAGGAATTGTGGGGCAGCTTGAGCTCGTCTCCTTTGCTGAAGGATGCATCAGTGTTTCCTAGGCTAAAGGAGGTTATAAAGGAAGCAATGAGCCTCCTTTCCTTTGCTTATTGAGAATTCTGACATTCCTTGTCACGGCCGCCACTTAAACACTTCTGGGGTTTAAGTAAGAGTGGATAGGGAAAGAGAGAGGAGGGACAACACCTGATGTCACATATTGTGAAATAAATCTCTGTCTACCCTCTTTTAGATGCAAACAGTGATACAGTTTTTCTAGAACTCCCCTGTGACCAGAGTTTTCAGGAATCATTTGTGGAGACTCATAGCTGTATTTATATGTAAATGTAAGGCCAAAACACAGAGAAATATGAGGTTTTTTTTTAAAACCTGGGTATGTGTAAATGTGTCCAAAGTCTCTTACATATTCAACTGATTTAGAAAGGTAATAAAGTACACAGCAGGCACAGTTGTGCTCATGTACCAAACAACAGTTCTATGAGAGAACCTTGTCTCAAAAGGAGGGGCTGCTTGATGACAAAGTAAAGCTTTAAATAACTAAGTTGAACACTTTGATTATGTAATTCTTTCAGATGAGACTTCTTTTACATGGTTGAAATATATTTTGCGGGTCACGTCCACAACACTTCACAGATCTTCTGTGCTATCACTATGCTCTGCTTCCACAATTCTTAAATTTTGATAGTTATACGGCCAAAGTATTTACAGACAAAAATGGTCTTACAAAATTCCATCTGCTTTCCAAGGCTCATGCTGAGAATCTGGATGAAGCAATGAAGGAGATGCAGCTTGGTCTCCTGATAGGTTTTTAAGCTGGTGAACGGGCAACCGTTCCAAATGAGGTGTTTGAAGTGGCAGTTGTGATGGAGGAGACTGTTGTGGTTCACAACATTAAAGATGTGGCACACAGCTTTGCCATGCTTATGGGAGTCATCTACTGTGTGAATCTTGAGTACTCAAATGCTATGAAGTATTCTTCTGGTGGTGATGAAGATAAAACCAGATCAAGCATCAGCCCAAGTACACAAATTAAGAAACACAATCTTGAGGTACAGACTGTAACAGCAGTCACTTTAGTGTATGTTGTGAGTTGATCAGACTTTGTGTTTGTTTGTTGTACTTTATTAGAACTTGGATAATAAAGTACAGAGTTTTTAGAGCGATCATTTTGACATAATATAATAAATCCCTTGTCACTGAGACTTAAAAGAATGTTCTTGTTCTTGATTTGAACCCAAGTCTGTTTACCTCCATGAGGGTTGACCTGGAACAATAAACAATAATTAGAAAATTCCAGAGGGAATTTTGCCTGCCTCCTGCTGCCGACCGATACCCCCTAAATACCATCACTACTACAGTACATTATTCATCACAGCAATTCATCACATGTTCACGTTTTCATTGTGAAGTACCAGAAGTAGTGGAAAAATATTATTAAAGGGGCAGTGTGTGTTGCCAGGCAGGTTAGGTGCATCTGTGTCTGTTGCCATGGAGATGGAGCAAGTAACAGTGACTCAGCACTTGTCACTGAGAAGCAGAGCTGTAGTACAAAGCAGCATTGCAATGCACTGTGCTCCTTCTGAACTACTTATTAGTGTTTGAGAACCGTGAAACGTCGTTGAAAAATGAATTAACCATGAGCGCCAGAGGAAGCTCATGGACTTAAGGCCAATTCATACTCCATAATAACAAGAAGAAAGTTCGACACTGCGGGGTCTGGCCGAACAAAATGACATTTGTTTTGACCAGCTCCTTCTTGTGTTCCATGTTCCAGCTTGCTAATGACTATCAGTCATATTTTAATCATATTTAATCATGTAACCTCATTACTGTATGAGCCCCGCAGTTCGTTAATATGTCGGAGGGCAGACTTACGTGATGCACCTGAATGCATGACTCAAAGCCGCTCCTGCAGTAAAACTGGACCAACATGGTGGCTCGGACGAAAACTTTCTAATTCATTAATGAAACAGTTCAGAGAAATGTATTTCTGAAAAAATTGGAGGCGAGAAATAAGCTGTGCAATTGAAAAGTTAAAAGCCATTTCACAGACGTGTGGCTGTTGTGAAGGGGCATGGCCTATAAATTCCATAGCTTCTTATCGGAGCATGAACAGTCCTGCCGAAAAAAAAACATCACTGCCGAATTTTCTTCTTGTTCTTATGGCTTCTAAATGGTAGTATGCAGGGGCCTTTAGAGTGAGCTTCTTGTGTCCTGGAACGATTCCACCTTCCTATTGTGAGTTCAGAAAAATGTCTTAACTTTTGGATTTGAGAGAAAAAATATCTGCCAAAAATACATTGGAGTCTATGAGAGGAAATTGTGCACTTGCTGCAAACTAGTGCTTTTTTTTCTGAAATAGAACCGTTCAAGTGACAGACAGTGACCCCTTATTAAAAGCACAAGGCTTGTAGCTTCATTTTGATGTATAATGTTATGACAAAAAGGAAGGAATATGGCCATGCCTATGAGAGACATTTTCGTTTTTGAAACTTGACACCATCTCGCACTCCTCACTCTAACTTTCCAGATACACAGCCATGTTAAGCTCTAAAAACAGCTGAAAACTTTATCCAACTGGAAGAGTCAGGGATTAAAAGTGTTCAAAGACAGAAAAAAGCTATTTTCACTTCTGAGTAGAGGACAAGAGCAGCAACGTTTTAAAAGTTGAATGGAGTCTCTGGCTAAAAGTATCACGACTTGGCTTGGCATTGAAAAGTGAGGATTCTTTGTGTTTTTCACTCAGTTCACATCTGCTTTGAATAGGAAATTATTCGCTGTTTTTTACATTTTTTTTTAGGAAACCGTGATTCAAGGCTGTTGAATAATTTTAAGCTAAAATCCCTAAGTAATCTGCCATCTTCAGTCACCATCTTAGAGACACATGGAGACAATAGATGTGCAGTCTTTAGAAGGCTGCTGCCGCCATTTTGGTCTGAGTAACACTAGGAACAGGGGGTTTTGATATGTAAATGGGAAGTTTCTGCAGCTAGAGAGGAACCTGGTCCTGCCTTGGGATGATCAGAGGACAGGAGTCATCTGTGATTGGTCAAATATGGCAGGTGGGACAGGGAGGGCCCAGATGGGAGAAACCCGCCTCTGGGGTTTAAGACTCTGTAAACTTCCTCTTTTATCATCCTAAATGTGAGGGAGCGCAGATCAGCTCCTTTGTGAATCTGCAGTGTGTGGTAAGATGCTTTGTTAAATAAATAATTGTTAAACTCTGAACTATCTCTGTTGTTCTTAGTCAACCACTGTTTTGAACATGCAGAACAGTATATGTTAAAATATCTAAAAAGGCACTTATGAAAATGCACCCACACCATTCCTGAATTTTCCACACGTTTTGATGTGCTTTGTGTGTACGTGCTCTAAACAGTGCGGGACTAGTTACACGCCAAAAGTCCTGCAGCAAAGGAAAATTAAATTAAACGCCTTTCTAGGAATAGTAATCAGTGGTATCATTGGATGTCAGACTGTACAGATTTGATCCATATCGTCACGATCAACACAGCAAATACAGGACAGATTCAGATTAATCTGAAGACCAGATGCCAAAAATGATTATCAAGGTGAAATGAATGTGTCCATTTCAGTTACAGTGGGAGATGACAGAATAGAGACTGTAGATCTGATGTGATACAGTACGATAAGACATGATCCACTCACCATTTCCTGACTCCATACTCTCGCCTCACAGCGAGAAGGTCCAGATTCAAATCCTGGCCAGGTCTGAACATACAAGACTCTTGACCCTCTGGAACGTTGTAAGACCTTTGCACCCTAGAAATAGAATTGGTCATAGCGGAATAGGAATTTCCCTAATGGCATTAATGAAGTATGATTGGTTTAGTGTAGTTATGATAAATTATGTGCTCTTGTTAATTATCTTCAACTGCACAATCTGCTTCACTGAGACTATACCATGTAGGCAGACTTTTAGGTAGACAGAAATTTGGGTTTTTACGTATGAGAAAAAGTAGACAAAGATAACAAAAATAAGCATTTCCAACACCTATCACAAAGTGGACATCAGAATGGGACTTGAAAATTGCACATGATGTTGCATTACATTCTGAAACAAATTGTTGAAGTATTTTGACCATTTTAGAGACACACAGAGATATAGGGTTTACAGTCTTCAGAGTGCTTTGTTTGAGTTAGTGGGGTTTTTTGTAATGTATTCACGGACTAGGGGGATTGACTACAGTAATGAGAAATTTTCCAGGATGGCCATAGAGGACAGCAGTCCAGTGTCATTGACCAGAGTGGTCTGGGATCATAGCAGGTGGACCATAGGGAGGACCCAAATAATGAAATAATGGAGAAAGTCCGCCTCAGGGCTTTAAGATTCTGTGTTCTATAAGAATCTCTCTGTTTTCTTCACCTTAAGTGTTGGGAGAGCACTGGCCAGTCTTGTATGAAGCTGTCATGTGGTAAGATGCTTTGTAAAATAAGTAATTGTTAAACTCTTAACTATCTTAATTGTTCTTGTCAGCCATAGTTTTTGAGCATGCAGAATAGTATACTTTTAAAAATATCTAGCAAAATGGAAATGTTACTCATTGCAATAAATATTTTTTTTGTTATTTTTTTAATTGGGTGCACGATGTTACAGTGGTTAGTGCTCTCGCTTAAAGGCTGTTTTAGACATAGACGTGCAGAATTAGCATGAGAGAAAGAGTCTCATTTATACTACACATGCCTCCTGCTCCCAAACAGCAGGTTGTAGTGCATCGCAAATACACTTCCACCACAGTATTAAACTAGAGCAGAAGAAGTAGACTTCTCCTCGACACCAACACCTGATCCTGCAAGTGGAGAATTGAGAGGAGCAGGACACAACAACCTGTTGGACATTGGCCGTATCTTGTGCTGCAAATTCAACTCGAAATGACTTGGAATGACTTTTCCTGACACCACAGGAACTCGAAATCTGGCGGGAGAATGTTTTTAGAAAAGATTTACTGGAGAAAATAATGGACTTTATTGAATTACCGATTCAGTACTGCGTTTAATGCAGGTAACATTATTTAACAATTGATGTGTTTAGTTTGTCAAAAAAGGTGATAAAGCAAATAAAACATCAAGAAAAGAAGCAGAAATAACATATCTGTGTTTGATTTTCAAATGAGACATCAGCTCCTATATCTTTAAATCCAATGGCACTTTTCCACCTCACACAAAGTGCCAGTCTCGACTGATCTAGACCGCTCCGATCCGGTTTTCCACTGCAAGAATTGTTCCTAAACCGGAAAGGACTGCTCTAGACTGGAAAGCCCTTCGCTACCCCAATGTTGAGATACTCCAGACACTGGAACGGGTCTGATGTTGCGGAGCCGTCTGATGATTGGTCAGTGATTTACGTCATGCCGTCAATATGTCTAATATATCAACAGCTGCAACTCCGGTGCTGGCACAGAGGGAGTGTACGGCGGCCAGCCGGCCGCAGCGACCTCGCCCCAGCACCGAAGCATACACCGGCAGAATAAGCCAATCGATGCCGGTCCGCTCTTTGGCTGCAAATAAAAAAGTTAACTAAAAAACTACTGCAAAGCGGAGTATGAAAACAACAACAGAGGATTCATAAGGTCCAGGTCTGCCAACCAGTCACATATCTGCGGAGCTCTAAGCCCCGCCTACATTTTGACCTTCCCACTTGCGGTGGAAAAGCGGCCCAAATGTCTGGCGGGGTATGCTTTGCAGTACCATCCTCTCCGTTCCAGTCCATTCCTGCACTTTAGTACAGTGGAAAAGCGCCATAAGTCTTTAACCCTCTTTTTCAACTCCACCTTTTTTCCGCACGTCTCCGTCCGCATAGCAGAAAAATTTGGAGGCGTATGGATAGGTGACATTCCGCATGAAGTCACGTAACTTTGCCGCACGGAGCTTGAGGACCCGTCAAGCATAAAACAGCCTTAACAGTGAGAAGGTCCTGGCTCAAAGAACAGCCAGGGCCTTTCTGTGTCAAGTTTGCATGTTTTCCCTGTGTATGTGTTTAGTCTGGCCACTGTGTTTTTCTCCCACAGTCCTAAAACATGCACCGTGGTTGCTTGAGCAAGACCCTTGACCTCTATCAGCTCCCTGTGAACACTGTGCTGTGACTGCCGACCGATGGGTTAATTTATTCAAGAAATGTACCCAAAGAGGGATCATTATAGTATGATATTAAGGAAATTAGTGAAAGAATTGGCCTGTTTTTACTGTATTGTAAAAGTAATCTCGTTCAACACTGCCACCTATTGACAAAGATAGTACAGCCTCAGTAGCTTGTCATTACTTTACGTTTTACTCAGGTGACAAGATCGTATAAACTTTAAAGAAAATAACCAAACAAAGACGGCACGGACTGACAATAATAAAATGATTTCCGCTCTGGTAAACAGCAGCAGAAAGATGAGGCCCATGGGAAGTGTGCTGGATGTCAGCTTGTATCCACATTCCACCATCATTCGTGTTAATGCCAAGCTAATGGCCCTGAAATGTCTTGCTTTGCCTTATTTGACATTTTCACAATCACATTTGATGTCACAGAATAGAAGCCCGATGACGCATCAGAGAACAATTCCTCACAGAAATAAGCAAAGTGGGTGTTTTTTAGTCCCTGTAGAGAGATTTATTAAAACAACTGTCCTCCAATACTGTTGCTAACACACCGAAGTTTGTCTGTGATGACCACCCTTCTTCCTCTCCTATCTCCAGAGAGAGAGAGAGAGAGAGAGAGAGATGTCATGATTCTGCCCAGTCCTACAGGGAATCACCAAAGACACGACTGCGTCTCAACATGCAGATTCCACACTCTCAAGCTGAAAATGAAATTCAGCCGAGGAGAAAGACAGCTCAAAGACCGTGTGTGAGAGGGTATAACAATGTGCTGCACGATCCTGGCGGCAAGCTGTCGGTCACCTGACACTCACTTGTCATCGCCAACACCTCTGGCGCCAACACCTCTGGGCTCTCACACCTTTGCTCTGCTCACGAAAACTCAGATGTTCAGGCATGTGGCTGCTTCATTGTGAGAAACAGTCACCACTGCGTATACATCAAGCACACATTCGACATTGAGGCCACATCACAAATAAGTGGTGACTTGTCAGATCTGTAGTCTGGGAGATTAAGAAGAGGATCTGTCAGGGGGTCCTGCTCTCATCAGCTCACCTCCACTGAAGAGCTGTGGATTTGATCTCCTTCTTCTTTGTTTTTAGAAATATGTAATGGCCTGGTGGGGGCCCAGCTGGTGGCCTGTGGGGCAGGAAGCACTCCCCCCCCAAGAAACGGTGCAGGTCCAGGGTGTGGCTGCTGGAGCCTTCTCTTCTTTGTGGGGTTGTGGTGGTGGCCGGTCCGGCCCCTGGGGGTGCAGCAGGCCCTGCTCCAACCATTTCTGGCTAGGCAGCTTGGGTTGGGGAACAGGACCCTGCGTCCCTTCTCCTTCTCTGCACCGGTGTTCTCTCTCTGGTCCGTCCTTCGGTAGGAGTGTGGCTCTCTCTAGGTTGGTTCGCTGGGGCCTTCCATGGTCCGGGGGGCCACTGGGTGCTAGGGTGGCGGTGTCCAGGCCCCATGGCCTGGGTCCTGGGGTGTCACTGCAGGCCCCACTGCAACAGTTCCAACTGCACCCCGTGGACACACCGCAGGCACACACGCACGCACACTCACACACACACACACACACACACACACACACACACACACACACACACACACACACACACACACACACACACACACAACACACACACACACACACAGACAGACAGACACAGTGGAGAACTTTTAAACAAGTAAATTTCTCTGACAAAGGCAACACTGCAGTAGATGCACACGTTTGTGTGTCCCTGAGGTTGTGTTTATATCCTTGTGTCTGTTTATATCTGCAGCAGCTCAAAGAAATGCCACATCTCTTCCCATCAGTTTTTATGGACAATGTTTCACTGTCTCTCACAGGAGTTTAAGCTGCCACGTGCGGCGAAGGTCAAAGTGCCCTTCTAAAAATGAAATCAGCATAACCGACAGATAACTCGCCGTCAACTCAAGTCTTAACTTGATTGAGTCTTTCCTCTGTAGTCGAGCGGTTTGGAGGTTTCCTATACTTTGTACAGGTGGTGAATGAATGCACTTGACTTTAGCTTTGGGGAAAAAAAAAAAAAAAAACAACAACTGGAAATTTACCCCCAACTGTCTGACAGTTTAAACATTTGAATAAGAGATCAATTTGGAGGAAAATCTATTCATCTATGTTGTGTTCTACGATAGACCCGGAGGGTGGAGCCTGTCCAGCTGACTATACACAAAGGTAGGCAGCTTGCTAAACCGTAGCATGTTAAACACAGAGACACCCAACAACACAACTTCACATTCACATAAATGAAAACAATTTTTACTCCTAAGATATTTGTCTAAAGGGGAAAAAAGGTTATCATAGATAACCTATATATTACATAGGTTATCTATATTTAGATACATGTTCAGGTTTGTGTTGTCTTAACCTCTTAAAGACCACCTATTTTCAGCTGATTTTCTGCGATTATACATACCCAAATCCCAAAGCGAGAGTACTAAATGGACAATATGTTGTTATATTCTTATTTGGTGGATTATTATGAACAGAGTGAGCAAAAGAAGCCCTGCACTGGAGTTGCACTGGACCTACAGTAACAGACAAATGGTAAGAAATACTACATTTGCCTTTCACACAGTATCATTGCATATTATTCAGGCGGTTGTATTTTTTTCATAAAATCAAAATCTTTTGGGAAAGAAAGCTTTCAAACAATACGCACATAGTGAAAAATATGAAAACCTCTGGAATATTGGGTTAAAAAAAATAAAATACAAACTCTCCCCTATCGTGGAGGACGGCCCTCAATGGGTTAAACATCTGATCCACAAAAATACTGAAGAAATGGGGATGACAGGGTTGTGATTTCTGGCTCACAAAAATTTGGTAAAAAAGGAGACAAAACAACATGATCAAAATCTTGATAAACACATTCTTCCCAAGACTCCCAGAAGCAAAGTACAAGTTATGAGTTGATGAACGCCGGCAACAGCTGAGCTCTGAAACTCATTTTCTTCATTAAAGAAACCCTTCTATGTTTGAAAAGTCAAACAGATACACAAATAAAATCAATAAGTACAAAGCTACACCATCTGGCATGTGTTGAAAAACATAATATCTGATCTTTACAATCTAATTCATGTGATACAGTCAGCAGCAAATTTTTGAAGCCTTGCTGTTATAAAGAATATTGTGTCACAGTAACAGCAAAAGTCTCTGTGAAGAAAAGACATGAGCAGCGAAAGCGTTGTCATTCTCCGAGTTATTGATTGTCTCTGTTGTAATTTCATCCGTCTCAGTAAAATGCAATAACATTTGTTCATTTTCACCTTCAAATAAAGAATATCGGATTTTATTGAAAATTGTATGCTGGGAATAAAAAAAATAAAAAAATAATAATAATAAAAGCAACAACAAACAAAACTTTTCAACGTTAAGAATTTTTGCTTGAGGCCTTCAAGTTGAAAAGCAGATCCGAGAAGCGGAAGTTACACGGGAGAAACAAACACATCCAAAAAAAAGCAGAAGTTAATTATGCACGGCAAAGAATTAAAAAAAAAACAAGCCTGTAATCACGGATCAAAATGTGAGCAGCGGTGCTCTGATTCACCAACGTCAAACTATAGCTCAGCAGGCGGCCACACGTAATGTATCAATTTAACCTAATGAGGTTCAATGCAGCTTAACGGGCACTTTTTATGCATCACTGAGGTCATTAATCTCTAACAAAGAGCTCTGATGCCACAGAAACATGAAGAGGACGCGGAGTTGTATGAGATGCTAAATGAGATACTCAAGTAACGCTACTCGCAGTTACTGTGTATTTTGGTATCTTCAGGTCATTTGCAACCTCCTCGCTGCCTCTAACTTCTCAAACAGAAACTTGCACATCTAATTATACACTTAACCAGAAAGGCAGTGACATATCTCTACCCAGAATTCACGGTCCAGTGAGCAGAGCTACGGATAAAACTTTCATACTGACAAACACGATGCTTTGCTGCACACAACACAGTAGGTTCATTTCCTCTTCTTGTGTGGCTTTATGAAATCACTCCAGTTTGTTTGCTTCTCCATCTTATCGTTTGGCTGGCTGTCATTGGCATTCGTAGCAGTGATGCTAATTCAGGGATGACTGCTGGTGGTGTGACGACACCAGTGTGACATATTGTGGCCCAACTGAGGCCTTTAACACTCTGAATGCAACAATGGTCAGTGTTCACAGTCTGGGCCACTGCTTGTCATCTCATCTGATTAGCATCTCCTACAAGGGCTCAAGGGTCCCCACTCTTCTCCTTGCACAGACAGACAGCACAATAAGGGGAGTCACTCACACAAGAGACTAAAGGAAGAAAAGAAAAAAACAACAGCTCTGGTTATAATGCACCGTAGAAAATGATTCTTTACTCTTGCAGAGTGCTAATCGATACACGAGTATGAATAATAGACCAGATAACTCATGCGCAGTGAGGAAGACACACACACACGCACACTCACACACACAACTCTGCAGCTATGTAGAACTCTTAAGCTTGTACATTCCAGGTCATTTCTGTTCCTTTTTTTTTTCTTCAGAAAATAGGATGATGGGGCATGTTCCAGAGCTGAATTACATTTTTAACATCCATTTTCAATACACACCTGCCAGTCTGAGAAACTATTTAAAGCCAGTACTGCTTCTACAATTACAAATACAATTCTGTTTGATGCCAATTTACTAAATGTCTTTACATCCAGGATAAAACACTGAAGGCCACCTTACAGGTATAGAATTGTATGTAAGATCAATTATTGACAATTATTTGTATTAAAGAGCCCAAAAACATAAGTGTGATTTCATAAGGTCTCTAATCTTTCATAGGTCACTCACTAAAATGTGTAAACTCAAAGCTTTAGAAGTTTTTTTCTATACTGCAGAATTTCTAAGATATATGACTGCATCTCTGTTACATTAATCAAAGTCTTGCAAAGTAATGTGAACCTGGGCAAAAGCTCTGTTTACCATTTGTCATTTAAGAAAATACATTATTAAATGTCCTGCAAAACAAGGCATTATTTACAGAAAACTTCAAAGGTACTCTCTACATTTTTAAGATAATTGTATGAATCCTGTGTAATTACTGGGAATAGAAGATATTTGATAAAGCAAATGGATCAAAGACTGTAGTGCTTCTGCTATTCTATGAGGTATTACAAAAAACTAAACTTTTCTCAATTAATAACAAAACAATTGTTCTTATATTGCCATTCTTTCTCTGAAATACTAATGTTGGTTAAGAAGAAAACATAAATATGTACACAAGTTACTAAAAATTGTTACTTTTCTGAAAAAAGGTCAAAGAAAGTCAAAGGAATGCACACGGTTAAAAGGTCTGTAAATATTCATCCTGAAAGTCAAAAACTTAGTTGAACGTGTGTAACATCTATATTTCAAGAAACCCTGTGGTGAGAAGGTTTGTGAAGAAGGGCTGAAGAATAAGAACAGAGGTTGGCTATCATAACTGACCACTCCTTTCTTACTGTTTCTCCTCGGCCAATCACAAACAGCTGCACCCTCCCCAAACCCGTGATTCACTGAAAAAGCAATCCAATAGAAATAGCAAGGCAATTGTTTTGTGTGTGCAAATGGAACAAATTTAGAGACTTAAATGAAGCGCTCCTGATGTAAGAACATGCAACAAGGCAGAGGCATTACAAAGCATCAGCCTAAACAACTGCGAGCGAGAAAGAAAATCAGACACGTCAACTTGTTTATTTACAATGACATTATATCAGTAGATTTTCTCAAAAATCAGTATCAATTGACTGACCTGCACCGGTTTAGCCGTTGTAATGTTTGACTGGGTTTCATCTTTGTCAGGTGTACAATGCTCACCTTATCTGTTTGTCCCTCTATATTGTCTATGATCAATAATTCCAATAAAAGCAGGAGGTATTTTAATTTGACAGTTTTGTGGTTGTAATCAGCCTGCTGCAGTCTGCTGGAAAGTTTTATTTTGTGAAACCTGAAGGCATCTGTTCCCATGTGACATGTTTTCAGCTGATGGTGCTTGTTTTGAGAGTGCAGTACGAGTGACGTGACAATGAGTGTGATTGGCTGAATGGTGAGCTACAACGTTAGAGTAAAGCTACTGGGAGTTGGTGCTGCTATAGCGGAGCCGTGAATCCATCCTGTACTGACACCACAATGTCGCCCGTGCCTGGAAGGCGGGATCAAAGTGACTACATCTCACTGTCACACAGCAGCTTGTTATTGCAATTGTGATTTTGGCAATGAAAATGCAATGAATTGGAGTCTCTGGTCTGATATTACAACATTTCCCTCCTTTCACATTTGTTGAGTTTAGACAAATCTGAGTGCATTGGCTTATTCAGTGCAAAAGATTTGACCCAGAGTGAAATCTGTCTTTGAAGCTTGTCTGTTTGATGTAACCTGTTTGTCATTGAATAAAGAAAACAGTCAATTGGCAGTCTTGTGAGCTTCTTTGTCTTCAATGTTGATCAACTGAAAATAAGTGCACATGTACCACATGTAATAATGTGATTTCTCCATTTGGATTCCTGCAGTACTGAAGATGCAGAATAACAACAACAAAACTGTTCAATCAAAGCGTGATATTTAATTTTACTTTCTTTATTCTTGTTGTTTTTGTGAAAAGCAAGAATTAACATAATCTGTACCACATGCAACAATGTGCACTGATTTATTTTTGTCTTAACCATGTAAACGATGAGCTAAACATTTAATACTCCCACAATATTTATTAACCTTTTGTTATTGATATCAACTCATGAGTAAATATATATAAATAGCAAATAATAATAGTAATAATAATAGTAAATCATGTAGGAAGGAAGAGCCACTGGGATCCGTTTGGGATTAACCACAAAGTACTTAAAGAATGAGTGTTTTTTTTTTTATATTAGCGGAGTGTAAAACACGTGTAATGAAAGGTGTTCTTGTGATCACAATACATGTCGACTATCACCTTTTAATTTAAATTTGAATGAAATGTTTTCCTCCTGGTGATGCTGATATGAAAACAATCTAACCAAACACAATCGACAACACAACACATCTGAATCCAATTATTTCACGAATTACAATGTCTTTCTTACATTTTTCCGGGCAAATCAGAAAAGCAAAACTAATAAAAAATATATATGGCAGACTGAGAATGAAACTACAGATAAAGTCTAAGTTACTCCCATTAATATATAAAAAAATATGAGAGAGAACAAATCACCTTTTACCTTCATACTGTGACTACAAACTAGCAACATTCCGATAGTACTATAAACTATGCACATTTACAATACCTGTGGTCGTTCACAATTTAAACAAGACAAACATTTTCTCTCAGATCATAAAGAAAAAACAAAACAAACAGAAAGCCATCAGGGGACTGAGTATTCCCACAATGCTGAAAGTCCCTTAAATATCAATAAATACATTCAGACATAGGAATCGGCTTCATCTGTGAACAGCTGAGTTTAAGTGAGGAAACTATAAAATCCGACTCCTTCTTGGACAGAATATTTCCTGTCATTCAAAAACTGTTGGCAGCAACACTACAGGCCCACTACAGGCTGTAAAAAGAGAAGGAAAAAAAAAGCTTCTGGTTCCCACAGCATCTTAAATAAAATGAGAAATGAGAAATGTTAGTCACTTTAAAAACTCAGCTAACCCGAGTCACAACACAATCTGTGAGATGAAATATCCTGGAGTGCAAAAACCCTATGAGGGACATCATGTAGTAAATGACAGTGGGTTCAAGCTGCAGCAACATCCAACAGTCGTACAGGATTTGATTCACATACATGACGAAGTAAACAAATCTGAAACACTCTTGTGCAGCTTTGTTGATTTGCAGAATTCTTCTGGCTCTGAGTGCCTTCATGGTTTCTTGTATAAATGAGCTGATGGCAAAAGCCAGAGTCTGTAAACAAACAATGAACGTGAAACAAAAACTGGACTGAGAACAGGGAGACAGGGTCAGGCAGAGTTAACATCAACCCTCCATTACTTTGTGTATGTTACACTAATACATCCGTTGAGAGAAATAATCTGTACCTTTTCACAGAGAGCCAGAGAGGCTGAATGCCCGGAGGTCTGGCTGCAGATGTTTTATGACAAGTCTCAACTATTAAGAATGTGATTTA
>OMNM01000399.1:0-20808 GCA_900302745.1 Parablennius parvicornis
GTGTGACAGCCAGCGAGACACACACACACACACACACACACACACACACACACACACACACACACACACACACACTTCCATTAAAAGTGCTTCAGCTGCATGCATGGACCATACCCAGGTCTCATAGTGAATATTCTCTATATAGATCAGCTGTAGGAAGCAGTGGTGGAGCCATGGATGCACTCATGCTGAGGATGAGTCACTTGTTTTCAGCCAGCGCTCTCTGTGAGTCATCTCGTGGCGCTGGTGGGCTGCTGAGTCGGCTTCAGTGCATATTCAGGGAACCCGATCAGGCCGCTGGGACTCAGACGGGAAGGGAGCGCTGTGTTGTAGAGGGATTTTCTCTTGTTTTCAGAAGCACTTTTGAGACATGTGGGGGGATGTTCGTAGGCCAATATTGTTCTAATGCGTTTCGTACTGATGTGCACACATATACCTATAGTTCTTGTGTGTGTTTACAAACAGAAATAGCGAATTAAATATAAACTAGGCTGAAAATTGCAACAATATCCGTGGAATTGTCCTACACATTCCCCAACAAATACAAAGAATCATTGGCATGGTGACTTTGAATTTCCGTGTGCGTTACAGACACTTACCCTGGTCTATGTTGTGCTGTGGTAGCTGGCTCATCTGACTGTGGACCACACCTGCGTAATTTCGGAGAAAAGCCTCTTCACTCGGTGTGAGCTGAGGGGGAGTAAACAAAGTTACTTTTTTGTAAGTCAGTAAGTACTAACAAAATCAATTTGGGATCCTCCAAACAAAATGAAACACTGTATCATGAGGTGGATTAGTAGGAAATAAAAATTCAATGCAACTCTTTTTCTGCTACATTTTTTAAGTAAAAACTTTGTTTTAAAATTTGGTTCTTCTGAAAAAGAGGTCCATCTTTGCATTAAGGTCTGCGAGCGACAAGCGGAATTTTGTTGATTCTAAGACTGCGAGGAGGCAACAAGAAAGTATGAATGGAAAGGGAATGAGTGCACGATACATGCAATACAGCCGTTTTTCTTTGAACACTTTTAGGATCATTGTTTTAAAAACCTCCTGCTCCATGGGCTTGTGGGTTTAACACCGTGTTAAACAAAATCCCATTTTTCACTGAAGAAACAATATATACAGTAAATAACCTGCTGGTACTGTTTGGAGCCGTTACATGCTTTTAAAATGGTATTTGCTCACGAGGAGTATCACCATGTTGCACTTACAATTTAAACTTTTCCACATGTAGATTTTTAAGTTTATAGAAGATCTGAGGTCCAGGTAAGAGGAAGGGAGAGACATAAACATATTACAACACATTAGCGTCTGGTCAAAGGGTCCATGTCAGACCCATAAATGGAGAAAGACCTTCGTCCTCAGTGCTGTTCTCCTCCTGAACTCTAAGGGGTTAAAATAACTATAAGCTTTGTGCAATATTGTCTTATGTGTAATATCACAATGTCATTGTTAGACACTTAAATCTACATTTACTTTACACTGTGCAATATTACCACTCTGCACATTCTGCAGTTCATCCTGCTGTTTTAAATGCATGTGTTAATATTCCTGCTGTTTTATACGTACAATACTGCCTTAACTACCTCTGCAGCAACTATTCATACTGTTACTGCCACGGTATATAATCTGTACATAATCAAATTTTTTTTCTCTTCTCTTTTTAATGTGTAGCTCCTGCCCTCATAATTGCCCCACAGGGATAAATAATGTTTTTTCTGATTCTGATTCTATTCGCCTGTTCCCTTTTACAGCCACAGAAGTACTTGAACCAGATTTAGCTGTTTGTTTTGTTTTGCCCTTCTTGCTGCAGCCGGGATTTAAAGCTGAGCCCCCTCCATTGCGAACGGTCAGGATTTAACTCGCTGCTCCACCAGAGGGGACATAAAGCACATTTCACAAAGTTAGTCTGGTTCTTACAATCACACAAACAAATACACATTTTGCCATGAGTTTATTTGATTATTGTTAGGTGTCAAGATTAATCAATTAATTTTGAATTTGTCCAGATTATCTTTAATCTGGAAAATCTATTAGTGTTTTTCCCAATGTTTATTTTTGGTCTTTATGTGTGGAGTTAGAAACAGAGAATATATGGGCCAACGTTTTTAATTTAAAAAAGTAAATAGAATTTTCGATCAGACCACTATAGTTGGTAAAATTCACATTCCATCTAAACTAATTATAAAATCCTACATAAGTAAATAGCAGTGTCAACTTGGTCGATGCTGAAATTGATGCTGCTCATGTAAAGCTTATATAATTAGCAAAATGTAGGAAAATACTTCTGCTTTATACTACTCATAATAAGAAACACTGCTGTGGTTTGGAATATCATGGTTAATTTTAGTCTGAATGTCAGATGAATGCAACTTACCTGAATGTGATCACAGAATATTTTGTGGAACAGTTTAATGAGAAGTGTAGACTCAGTTAAAGCCATTTTTAATGCATGAATAAAATACGTGGTCAGTTTGACATTTTCCAACCAATTCTATCACATGCAAATGACATAAAATGTAGTTTAATATTACTGACTTTCAAAAGTATTCCGATGACAGCCCTAATATGTTGTTATTGATTTGATGTTGAGAAAATAAGTTGCCTGTTTTACATTAAAAGAGAAGGAAAAACTGCTGTATTTTGGAAACACTCTTTCAGTGTTGGTCCTTTGATGGACTGGCGATCAGTCCATGTTTTATCTGGCTTTCACCCAGTCAGCTGGGATCAGCTCCAGCACACGAGCAGACCTCTGTTAGATAAAACTATGCGTATCATGGAAGGATGGATGGAAACAGAAACGATGCTAACTTCCACTATGCCCTTTATAAGAATCATACCTGCATGACTCTAATGCTTTCTGGACAGCAGGCAGTGGAAACCTGTGTCACAACCCTGTGCGAATCAAAATGCTGCACTTACATTTGATCCCATTTTCTTTAGCATGAGCAGGACCCGCACTTTCTGTTGGATGTACATGTCTTCAGGAGACTTCCCCGGGGCCTCCTCGCGGTTCATCCCCCCTGCTCCTGTGGCTCTGGACACATAAACACATCCACGTTACACAGGCGCTGTGAAAAGTCACAGCTACACAAACATTCAGTGTTACTAGAGGGTAAATATACTGAAAACGTTGCGCTGTTATAGTCACGCCATCACGCCGACCTCGAGTTGACAGTATGAAACCAGTAAAACTCTTGAAAACAAGTGGGATTGGAAAGTGACTTTAATGCACATTATTTGCCTTGACAACTTTAACACAAGACAGACTATCATATGTTATAGTTATAACCCATAAGAAACTGACTGCACACAGTCTGTATATCCTCCCTGTGGACGTCGAATCTCCTTTTCCAACTCGTCTCCGTAAAGTCAGAGTGCAGGTTTGCTACTTCACAGCATCATTAATTTTGCATGGCAGTTTTTCACACAGATCTCACCCCTGCCTGCTTCCATCTCTTATTCTCCATCTAACTAATGACCTATTTTTACTGTCAGTCTGCAGAGATGCGAAATATAGGCAAAGAGGGAGAAAAGAGGGGGGAGGGAAAAGAAGGTGATAAAAGAAGCTGCCAACGCTAATGCAGGCGACAGAAAAGGGATAGGTTCCGCTGTGATAGCGCGCACACATCAAGGTCGCCTGTTGTCACATTAGATCTTGTTTACCGTGCGATAAGATGAGGTGGGTGTGCAGCCCAAATTTGCCGATTGAGAAAAAGCTAAACAAGCAGGAGAAATAATTAAGGAAAAACAGCAAAATAAATGTTTGAAAAGCGGAAGTGTGGTCAGACAAAAAAAAAGAAAAAGAAGGAGAATCACTGGAGGGAATATCAGTATGCAAGACAGGATTTGTTCTCCCCGAAGGAAAGTCGACAAAAAAGCCTACGCGAGCCTCAGTGACTATGATAGTTCTGGCAATTTATTTAGGCCTCTTATCTATACAAAGGACCACTAATGCATGTTGACAGGCCGTTTGATGTTGGGTTATATTTAATTGAGGAGCAGGCTTGCTGTCCCCCCCTTGCCAGAGCCCAGGGGAGAGAGGATGAATGGGGTACCATTGGCCATTGGCTGGCGTTTGGTTGCCACTGTGAGCATGTGGATTTATCCTGATCAGAGCAGCTGGACACCATGCTCCTGGCTATAGTCTTCGTAATTACAGGAACCTTTGCTGGTTTTTTCTGCAAACCACTAACACTTGACTTTGTCTTCTTGGTTTGGTTTCAGCCACAGAAAGCCATGACAGGGACACAGAACGAAGAGAGACGAATACATTAAAGTTCCTTCACTTCAACCTGCGCGTGAGGCGTCGTTTAATTGGAGAGCAGCAGAAGACTGAACGCAAGACATGAAAAGATTGAAAGAGCTTGTCGGTGTCAGTTCAGTCGCTCAGTAAACCTTCAGGGGATTGGTGGTGGAGGAGTGTGGATGTCTCTGGGTGGGGGTAGTGACGGAGAGAGGATGTTGGTGGAGAGTGTATGGGAGGGGGGGTCTTTAGATCATCTGCTGTGACACGTTTGATCACGTCTCCTAGCTCCTCGCTTCAGACAAATGGGAGAGCTAAGACTCCAGGCAAAAAGACCCACCACCAAGGCGACGCGCAGCATGAAGAATGGCTGAGACACAGTAGCAGCAATACGCTGGCCTCCAGAAACACACGGGAAAGAAATCCGTCAGTGCCAATGACTCGACGAAGAGCAGAGGATGAGGAGAATGAATGAAGAGCACAATTACTCTAATTGCCAAAAATGTACCATCTTGTCTTGAGATCTTTGAAGACTAAAAACATACAAGCAAGACCCATTAATATTCAGATGCAGTTTGGGATTCAACAACGTAATCATTTCAGCGTCTGCTACAGGACATACGGCTGCTATACTCAACATTCATCATCTGTATAAAAAGGCTCACTGCTTTCATGACTGAGGCATTTCAGATCCTCTGATGTTTGCTTTTGAAGTTTGAAAACTGTCCATATTTAGCACCCTGTCTGCCCAGGCTCCTGCCTGTTTCGAAGGCTGCAATTTGTTTTTGTTTTTTTTAAACAGCCTGAAAAATTATTTTATTTTATCCTCCTTTCACAACAGTACCTGCAGCGAAGAACAAACACACACAAAATCCCACAGGAAGAATCTGTAGAAAGAAGAAACAAGGTAGAATTGCAAATGTGCCGTCACGACATATTTGTTTTAGTCATTTGAAAAATAAACAGACGAAAAGGAAAAGAGACATCCCATCTTTTTTTCTACATTTCTCCTTCTCTTCCCCTTCAGGAAGGGGGGCTCGAATGACTAATTTGTAGAAGACTATTTTGGGCAGCAGAGCAGCTAAAGAACTGGAATAATTACAGTTCTGGGACTCAGTGAACTGGATCGCAACATGTATACAACAGTGATTAACATTGTGCATTTTGTTACGTAATGAGTAGTTTCATGCATGCAATCCTGCTGAACAAACTAGCTTTTCAGCCATGTTTATAAATTCCAACAATCAGGCAGATGGCACACGGGTACCTGGCACACAACACATGGGACAAGGCCACAGACGTAACCTTTCAGGCGGTTTACAGTGGATTACAACATTTAAAGCCCCACTGGGTAAAGGTAATTACTGCTGATTTCAACACAAATATACATATAGTGTGAATAGTCGTGGGAATCACCGATGGATTTTAATGTTATTTTGTGTCAATTTCTTGCAGATATTACAGCCGCTAAGGTTTTCCGTGTATCAAAATATCTGTGGAATTTAAGTCTTTCTTTGGTCCAATAAATAAATCTAGTTTGTGGAAAATTTGTATGTTTCCAGCAAGAGATTTTACAAGGTAACTTCACAAACAGAGATAGAAAACAAAGCAAAGTTCTACATTACAGTTATAATGATGACTATCTTTGAATGTCTTCAAAGCACCAGATCTCTACAACGCACTTCTACAGTTTTTTTGTGTCATACCAAGAGTACCAGTAGACTCGTCTGGTTTAGTCTGCCCAACTGTAATCTCAGACTAAAACCATGATATAATCACAGCTCTGTGGGGGACAAGGGGGAAAACTGTCTGCTGGACACCTCCTTGCTCTTTTTGTTTCGAAATCTTTATGAGCCTTACAGTATGTGTGGCTCCTTTTGAAGTTAATGAGCTGTAGGTCCAGGACAAGCTTCACATGAACACCTCACCCTCTGCAACAGTTAGTCCAGCTACTTTGTTATAACATGGGTTATAAATCTCATGGAATTGCTTTCCAACCAAAGTCTACGCCAAAATATGATATTATTATTTTTAAATCTAATCATTTCTATTGACATATATGAATGTTTCAGCTTGTGATTAACGTCCACTTCATGTAACATGCTTCACTAACCCAGCAGTCCTACTATCATGACTCTACAAATCTCAGTATCTACTATTCTGTCCTCTACTGGTTCTCTTTAGGCTGGAAGGCGTGTTCACACTTGTCACGCTTGGGCCACACAGAAAGGTCCCAGGTCCAACACAGACAAGAACCAGGGACACTCACAGACAAGAGTGCTAACAGTAACAACACTGTGCTGCCCAAGTACCGGTAAAGGCAATCGTCCAATAAAAATATCTGAAGCAGATTTTTGTTTCATTAGAAAAAATACTTGAACGGTATGACGTGCATTATATTGCATTTAACCGACCTTAAACATTACTGTAGAGGTTACATATCCAGCTATACATTGCTTCAGCTGTCTTTGTTCACATCTATTGGTCTAATCATAAAATATGCCAGTGTGAGTGTAAAGGAAACTTTCCTCTGTTGCTTTGGTCGAGGCAACTGCACGACTCGGAAAACACTCCGAACTATCCTTGACCAAAGATAAACAACCAAAAAGATTCACTTTGCGTAGCATAGATCCAAGGCTTTTCTCATACACAGAGGTGGTCGTTCTTTATGTTTTGCAACTGAAAATATCCTGTTGTAATGATCAGTGTGACGGTGATGCTACTCACAAAAAATATCTTGTTGATTCCCATGGAGGTAAAATACTGTGAGCTTCTGGACCTGCTTTTTTTTTCCTGCACATAATGCTACTAGAACAATGCCTCGATTGTTTTGTATGATTTTATTATTTCCCGAAGGCATTGGCATCAAACCTAAATTATGTTATTCTGCCATTTTGGCACATGTTGTTTGGATGTCACCTTTGACTCAATGGAGGATGACATTGTGGAGTCAAACTCATCGTCATACTGAAGTTTAAGAAATCCAAATCACAGAGTGCAACAGTTAATGAAGTAAGAAGACTGAGTCTGTATGAGGCTTTCCTGAGGTTACTACTTTCTGATATAGCTTTTTCTGCCCACTTTCAGCCAATCCCATTGATCATCACCTTTGCTTTAGGCCATCGTCGCAGTCTTTTTTTGGCCAGCGGCATTGTTGTTGTTTTTTTTTAATTGAGTATATATGTAAGGCATGCAAGTACGCAGCTGCATGCCACTGCCTTAAGAAAAGAAAATCATCCAGAAATGTGTCCTGAGCACTGTGGTTTTGGTTAACTATCTGTCCACTTGGCATGGTATTCAAACGGATAGCGTTAAACAAACCACGATGGCAACCAAGAAGATGAGTGAAAGGTGACTCTGCTGGGCTTCATGATATGTCTGAAAGACATATTCATAATAAAGGCAGAAATACCAGTTTGTGTGAGCACAACAAGCAGACACTGAATGTTGCTGTTGGCAAATGTTTTGATCACATCACCTGAGGCTCTGCAGGCTTTTGTAACCTCACCTTAGTTAAAGAAATTCAGTGTCCAGCTGTCACATCTACAAAATATTTTTTATAATGATCTTGTACATGAGCTACATGTGAGAACTCCTGCTAGAAAATTAGACACGTATTGTATGTTATCATCAGCCAACCGGTGCATACCCAACACACTAGACTGCCAATTTCTCTGCAAAAAACGCAAAAAAAAATGCCCAGAACAAAAGGATCTCTGAAATCGCAGCAACTCGCAGCAACATTGAGGAATGTTGCCATTCCAGAACGTCCTCCTCAGTGTTCGTGTTTTAATGGGAATGGTAACTTTCCTACTTATATTATGACATCAGTATACACATGCCCTATTAAGTTGCAAAAACAAAGAGAATCTCACAAATAATCATCTTGACAGCAAAAAACCAAAACTAGATATAGTGTTCTGATAGAAAGTGAGTGCTTGACTGTGGTCATTATCACATTATTCCAAAAAACACAGTCATCTGTGTACATGTCCTAAACTCTTTGAAGGATCACAATAAGGATGCTGTCAGCCTCCTTTGTGTGTGCGTGATGTTAGGTTCTCGAGGTGGGCTGGCTCAACACTAATCCCCCCCGAGGGTTGCGCCGCCAGCATCAGACACACGCGGGTAATATTCCAGACGTAATCAAAGGCTTTTCTTTAATGCTGATCGAGGCCCTAATCCCCCATTCCGCTGTCCTCTGCCTGCATTGGGGTGTCGTCGGTGTTGTGACGTTAGACTGAGCCGAGACATCAAGCTCTGCTATACTGCACCGCTAAACCAAACCATCACCAAACTGAATTGAACTATGGTAAACTTAAAAAAGTAAATAAAAAAATTACTAGAATCCATTTATAATTTATCATCTGTACACATGGAAGAGGCATATGTTTTGGAAATATACAACACAAGTCTTTTTTTCATAAATATTTCTTTTATTCAACATTAACTACAACGTGCACCAACTTTTAAGAGTCCAAGTTGAGGTACAGTTATTTTTCCATTATTATTTAAACACAGGCTTTATCTTCTTACATACAGTATTGCAATATTTCAAAGAAATGCAGTGACTCTCCTTAGAAACACTGGACTAAGCTAATCCACATTCAACACGTCAAATAGCTCAAACGTTTGACAAACGGTCATATAGTCTCCTCTTAGCAAAACATTACTCTGCGTAGGTAAGCCTAATTGTGTTCTAATAACACTGGAATTGTAATTTAGCATAAGATGTGCTCTAACACACAATCTAATTTTTCATGAACAATATAGTCATTACAGTCTAAACGTAATTAATTCCCCAGTTATGCTGACTCTGTCATGAAAGTCAGTGACCTATATTTCAATACACCTGTCAATGTGAGCAACGCATTGGGATAATCTGTCATCAAGCCTTACCATCTGATTCTCCGCCATCACAGCACATAGCATTACACTGGATATCTGACACTGTGTAGATGGTGTGAACTGCCTCAATCTATTGGCACAAATATTCATTAAGATATCCATTTCCATCTATTTAAAATGAGAGCATGGGAATAACGATGGATGCACTGAACTGTGAGCTACAAACAAATATTAAAACTACATACACACCCAATGAGTCATGCTCAGTCAAGGTTTGAATAACAAGATATAAAATCAAATTATCGGTTAGAATAACTTGCTGTGACCCCAGTCCTTGCTAAAGCTAGTGTTAAATGTAACAGCACTCCTGCAGTTAGACTTGCTGCATGTCAGAGACACACCATCATATAACTGCAATATTTCCTTATTACACATTCAGCAACGTGACTTTACAAAAAAAACAGACAGAAGTCTCCGCGGGCTGCATTTCTTAGGTACAACTGCATACAATGCAGAACATTACTTCAACCCATTGCAGGACCTGGCTGAGGCCACACACTGCAATGAGGGTCTGCTGCCAGGGATTACAGCATGCAATGTGATAGGCCTCCACATTTGCTGAGGGTCAAGAGGGGCAGAGGCTGCTACAGTGCCCCGGCCCAGTCACACACACAGCCTGGTTCACTGTTACTGTCTCTGGACTCGGCCGCTCACATGACGCACGGCGCTCCGATTTACAAATCACATTCCAATGACAGGCACAATTAAAGTACACTGGACTGAAGAAGTCAACAACCTCTGCAGATATGGAGTGATCCAGAGTTACAGGAAGGAAAATAACATTTGTTTCAGTTCTAGAATGTCCCCAACATCCCAAGCAAATGTGTGAGTAACTAAAGTAGGCTACAAGCCTCGTGTGGCTGCCAACAACCTGGCTGGCCTGTTTCTTGAGAGCAGCTGTGCCACTGCAGGTACACGCATGTATTACACACTTGTTCCTACAGAGAATTTATCGTGTTCGGAAACCCAATAAAAACAATCTATATGAGAGGACAGAACAGCAGCACTCTTAAACAACATGGAAACAATCATATATTGTACAACACAACATGAACCTCAGCAGTAAAACGGTGTAGAAATGATTTCAAGTCCTGACTAATTTCATAATTACTCTTTCAGACAGTAAATTTATTAGTTTAAAAGGTTTATATGACGCCCATTGCTAAATTTCCAGAGTCCGCATCCAAATGTTGAAAGACGTCAGAGTCTGTGATGCATCAGCGTCACACTGACGCTCGATTCCGGTGAAAATCACAAGAGATACTCTGCAGCTCCCCACTTCTGGTGCACTTAAAATCTCTTCCTTCTCAGAGTGACAATGTTGTTCTGAATTTTAAGATACTCTACTTGGCCCTTGTTAGTGTTTCCATTGTAAGTTGAGGATGATTTAAAATGTAACAAGACATCTACGTCAGATAAGCTCGTTCCACATACACACCAACAACAGCTTAGATCAGTGCAACATTTCTGTGAAACACAAACAATTTAATTGACTCAATATTTGACTTTTTTTTTTTTTTTTTTAAACTACATCATTATTGACAATCAACCTTCACAATTATGTACTGTGTTATTTGTTAATAGCTTCAGGACAAAAAAAAATAAACTAGTAATTCTGACACAAAAGCACTCATCCCATCATCCACACATGCAGGCTGAGTGAATATGTCCCAAAGTCATATCTCAACACTTTTTTCTCAACATGCCGTTATACGATATAAACTCGATATTCTGAAACACGAGCACTTTTATTAACCAGCTGCACTGAATATACATGTGAATTATCTAGAAAAATGGTGGAAAAAAAGTGGCACACATTGAATAAACGAAAAAATTTAATGGGATATGTAGCAACTCTTAAAACTAATATTTTAATGCAAAAGGCTACATTGATATAAACGATATTGTATTTTTCAAAATCGAATTCAGAGAAAATCTTAATATTTCAAAAATTTTGATATATCATCCAGCCCTAGCAGCAAACCTAATGCAAATTGTTTGACACCCAGCAGAATGAGTCCCTTTACATCAGGGCAGCCCGAGGTCCTGCAAAAGACGAGCAGACAGCGTGGGCCAGAAAGGCTCTGACTCGGACTCCCCGGTTGTCTGCACGCTGCCGTATCCTCACATGTACAGTGTTTACAACAATGGCTACAGTATTTGGGGACAATGGTGATGAACTACATTGTGAAAACATGATTGATAAGTAGGTCATGTGTTGTTGTCACCATGTGAGGCATGAACTCGAACAATCCTCCTGAACTGTACAAGCGTAGTTCAGAGCTGTTTCTGGGTGTGATCAAGTGTTCTTTGACCAGTTCTATTTGTGCCACTTTCAGCTGACTGTGCTTCCAACGGGGCTATTTCATATTGCAATACTGGATGATACATAATATCTTGACACATGTAAAACAACTGCTGTTTTTTTTTTTTTACGGGAAAACATTTAAAAAAATGTTAATCACACAACCTGATTTTGTGGTGCTTTCTGTTCAAGGTAATTTAATCATAAAGAGCATCCTCGACAGAATAAATAATTTTTATCGGGGCAGCGATCACAAAGCATCTATGCCTACTGCTCAGGGTCTCTCAAAGGAATTGAAACACAAGCAGCGGCCTTAAGCTGGTCCCTCGGGGGTTTGGCTAGATACATTTTCAAAAGAGCCAACGTCAGGCAGACCATGCAATTCTGATTTGCACAACACTTAGATGGAATATGAGCTCAGAGTAATGCAATGTGGTATATTTCACAAAAATCTTATTTGCCAGATGACGTTCACAAAATACATCTACATCATAAAGATTACATAACAGAACACGATAGTGATGCCGTTCATTTCTTCAAAAATATTAGAAAAGATACGGCAGTCACATGGTGGTCTCTGTCAATTTGAGCAGGTGGGTAAGCAAGCAGCTCTAGAGTTACACTGTCAGGCTACCACAGGCTACTGTGTGCACTGGTTCATCCTGACAGGATGACATGTGCTATGCAAAACACTGAGCAAACGATCATGAAAAGAACCGGCCTTCCCCCCCAGATGATGACATCCCCTCTGGGCTTGAGAAGCAGCCACGGAAGACCACCTCCACTCTGATGTGAAGAGGCACGTAAGAAAGGTAAACTAGTGGTATTGACTGCTGTCAAAACTCCAGACTGCCCGGGTGATGTGCAAACTAAGGTGGGCTTGTCATACTGTGGTCTACAACCAAACCCATCAGTTTGAGGAAGGATTTGGTGCGGTTCGCCTGGAACCAACTGCATATACACCAACTGGTTGCAGCACTCATCAATGTCGGGTGCCAGCTTCGCCACTGGAAAGGGGCTGTCATCTATCTGACATGCTGTGGTAGGGGTGGAAAGCAGACACGGTCAAAGGCAGGGTGGCACAATGCATCAATGGGTGGCAGTATCCAAAAATAGAAAACCATGTCAGTGACATGTGCAAAAAGCAAACTTGGACATGAGAACCTCATTTAAGAGCAAGGGTTTGAGATGCAAGAATTTCAATGAGTTCTTCATGTAAGCATTATCTTGACTGGATGGGATAAAAGAGCCTGGGACTTTAAAAACCTTGTGCATTTAAAAGCAGATGACCGAAATCTCCAATCAGTGACACATTAAGTAAAATAGTCAACACGAGCTTTCACGAGACACGACTGTTGGCAAAGGTTTCTAGAGGCATATTTTATTAATTTTCTGTTTTCGAAATGAAGAATATACATTTTCCCCCTTAAACAGAGCAGACTGGGACCACCAGGAGCAGTTTTCTCCTCCAGATAGGTCCACATGACTATGGACGGTTCCTGTTGTGATGGACGCAGACTGTTCAAACTGTAGCAGCGCTCCCGCTAGCAAGCAGCGAGCCTCCGGAGCCTTTTCACCCAAAATCTGAAGCTCTACCCTCCGCGGAAAAAACACGCACACCGTCCGTCTTAGTGACACGCGAGTCGCCCCTTGTGTTTATTTGGAAACACACGTCTCGTTTAGCCTCAGCCAAAGCGGCGCTACTCTTTGTGAAACGGCCGGTGCTAACGAGCGGAGCTAGCAGGCTAGCATGCCCCAGACAAAAGCCTGAATGAAGTTCCATCCAGGTGCCGCCGCTCCACCGCGGACGCCGGGATTCAAACACACCGAGCGCCTCCGCAAAACCCCCGGACAGGGCGCAACGCGGCGGGATAGAAACGCATGCCAGAGATAGGCGCTTACCCCTCCTGGTCCAGCTTTACTTTCTTCTGTGCTCTGTTTGAATGGGGTGTTGTTGTAGGAGGGCGTCCTGTTCCGGGGTCACATCCCTCCAGTCGGCACAGCTACGGCGGACTGACTCAACGCACCGAGCCGCCTGGTGGCTGCGCAATACCAGGAGCAGCCACCGGGGGCGCCCGCCGCACAGGCAGCACTACATACAGTATGATCAGAAAGGATCTACTGTCATGTACAGTATGACTGCAAATAGAATACAATACAAAAAATACAATAGAAACAAGCACAAACTATGCCTCAACTGGACCTACAAGCTTTAAGCAAGCAAATGTGGCAGATATTGACCTCAGGTTCAGGTAGGCACAATTTTAGCTATAACTATATTACACTTTCTGCAGTTTACTTTATGAATACTGTCTAAGAACAGTCGACACTGTGTGTATATGTGCTGTGAACCCCGTTGATAAAAATGTGAGATTTTCTTTTTTTAAATTTTTTAGAGTTGGTTGTAACTGCCCTGCCATAAAGTGCACAGGGAAAAAGAAAAGTGTCAGTTCAACAATTAAGAGTTCCACTCCAATTTAGACATTTGGTTCTACTCAAAATTAGATGTCTTTTCTATTTATCTGATCATTTTCTCTCCTCCATCACCTCACCTCAACTGAATCAGCAGAAAGCTGCCACCTGTGAGCCTGTTTTTTAAAATGTTTTTTTCCCCCCCACAGTCAATTATGCTTGTTCATGTGGATTTGTTGGGCTTTCTCTGTAAAAGTGCCCCAAACTGACTTTCGTCTTCGGCTCAATATAAATAAAGTTGACCTGAATTGAACTGTATTTTTTTTTTAATTGAGGGTAAAATTCACTCTTAGGCCAGCATTAACTTTTCAGAGTTGATTTTATTCATTTTAGAGTCATAATTAGGAATGGATTGTGTAAACATATTCAACACTTGGGTTTATTAATGCTGTTCATGATAACATGGTTACACTTCATAGGGCTATTTTCAGTCAGAAACTAGTTTTAAAAAACTACACAAGAATGTTGGTCTTCAATTTTTATATTTCTGCAGTGGTTTATTTGTTGGTTTTTTTTTTTTTTTTTGCAAATTCATCATATCATATGAGATGACCTATATGGTCATCTCATATGATAGACCTGGCCTATATGTACCAGGAAGGAGGTCATATGTTTATGGTGTATAAGACTTGTTGACCTATGGGTTTGTCTGTTAAATATGTTGAATGGCACATGTTATAACATAAACCAAAATTTGTTCCACTGCATTATACGTGACTTTACACTCCCAAAAAAAGCTATGGACCTATTGTGTAAACAGCAACTGCTATGAGAGCAGTGAATTAAAAAAAAAAAAGGCTCCAGATAGGATTGTACTAAATTACATGATTTATTCCAAATAACCATTGCAGACTCCATACATTCTAACATGTAACAATAAAAACATATTCTTCATTTCAAATAGTTTTATTTAGGTGTAAATGAATCATGTTCCTGTGAAGTCTGAACTCTCATTGACATGTACTGAAGGCAGCTGCTCTAAAATACTGCTGGATAGGCAAAGAGTAGCAGAAATTAGGGATGTCTTTGGTGGTGCTGGCCATCATCCAATTAATCAGCCTATTTTAGGCAGCATAAAAATAGACAGAACATTAAGCTAACAAATGGCTTGGATCCTAGAAAGCCCCCTGTGAGCGATCCTGTTGCAAACTGTTTACTGAACACGTTTCCCTCCCGATTGTAAGAGAAGCAAATGTAAAGTCGGGATGCATTTAAAGCATAGGGCCACAAAAGACACATTTCAGCTGGACAGTTTATCTGTTTTCCCTGTAATAAAAAAAGTAAACAAGCCTTGTACCCTAAAGGATTTATGCCATTAGATTCCATGCATCACATTAAATTAAAAAGGTTTCAGCTGCATATTTTACATTTTCACCAGAGAAGCCTTATAATCTTAACAAACCTGACCTAAAGCGGCAGTATTTAGTGGAAACCGCATTGACAGAATAAATGACCCATATTTAAAATCTATTCCACAGCGTATATCTCAATAGTTCAAGGTATTTAAACTTCATGCTGTGTAATCTACAGCAACACCTGCTCTTCTGAAATGCAATATTGTACAGTGACTCACAAAGAAAGAGACGACCATTTTTTTCTTGCTCTGCATAATAAAAGAGGTTGTGAAAAGGACAAACTCTGTGCATTCAAGTGGTCCTTACAGGGACTGGCAGGAGGATATACAGCTAGTAAAGTAATCTGAATGCACCTTAAAATCTAATCAAACAGCATATTGGATCAAGCAAATTATTTTGCACAAGAATGAATTTTTTTTACAGTACCCAGAAATATGTTAAAAAATGCAAACAAAACTGTGTGGCATAACTTAAATATTCAAGCACACATACATACTCAAACATACTGCATATTCTGAGACATTATCCAGATATACACTTGCAAAATAGGCATGGGAACAGTACAAATATTTAGGAACACAATCATGAGTGTATGGCTTATACAAGTCCACAGATTGTCTTATATAGGTCAAACAGAAATCAGATTTCAATATTATGCCCATCTCCTAAACCAAACATGTACTACACCTCATGATTTATTTTCCAGTTACTTGAGATCTTAAAAAACAAAAAAAACAAAAACAATAATCACAGTTAACACTTTCTATATCCGTCTATTAAATGTGAAGCTGCAGCCAAGAAAGGGTATGCTTAGCCAGATGTGAGTTCAACAAATGTGCAGATAGCGCGAGCTTGAGCACAAATCCACTGAGCACAGAGGTTCTCAAAGTGTAGGAGATACGAAAACACCTTACAGAGCCAAAACCATATTGCTTCACACCCAAACTTAAATAATTATTATTAGCCCACAACTGTTGTGACACTTTTTGGTTTGAATGCATCGCTGATACACTTACAACAAAATCATTAAATGTGTGTTTTCATGAAATTTTTGGTTTACTTACTACTTATTTATTAACTTTATTTCTTAGAAAACATTTAAAAGAAAACATTCTGAAAGGAAAAGTCTTTCGTCAGACCCCCGGGTGTATCTCGCTGCTTCGGCCCTTCTGAAGTTCACACTTTGAGAACCATGAATATCACTCATTATTATACTTCCAAAATTTACTGGAGCTGGTGAGATGGCCGTTTTCTTTTTTTTTTTTCTCACCAGAACCACGTGCGCTCGTTCCAGCTCTTTTAGTTATCCAGACTAAGCTCTAAGTCACAAGCTCCAACAATGCGTTTAACAAATGGACATGATAGAGGCACCAAACGTCCCATATAAACACAGAAACAAGCGAGTGTGTGTCTTAAGGTTAATTTTGCACCCTCCTCCACTGGCATGGTTTCAAAATTTGAAATCAAATTGAAAATCTGACAATCGTTCATGTGAACTGGCACTAGAAAGGCAACATATTGTATTTTAAGGCAATGTTACACAACAATGTTACAGCAATAATATACAACACTATACATATAATTAAAATACCTTTTATGACTTTACAAGTGCTTCCAAACTACCAAATTAAATAATATGAGAACCCCCCAAAAAAACAAAACAACCAAACAACATGTATGTAAAGATGCAGTTGCAATGAGAGGAATCCAGGGTTGTAAATTGTAGATGAGTCTTGAGGTGAAACTGCTCCAAGACTCCACCTTCAAATGGTGTCATCACAAGTCACCAGATTGTTTGCGGCTCCTTGTTGAGTAACGCAGTGGGTGCAAAGGAGTTTCTGTGATTCAGCAAGTGGCTTTCAAGTAGCGAGGTCAAGGAATCAAAAATACATTATCTGGTTGGATAAATCATTGTTGCAAAGACAATCTTTCAAAGATGTGAGATGAGTGTGAAGGTTTCCTTTCACTGTGCTCCAGGATTATCTCATTGTCTTTGGATGCAAGTGAAATGTAAACATTTGATAAGGGCCGTCTTTAAATGTCATCCACAGCACAAAATACAAGTCATATTCATTAGGTCTTCAAGTCCAAGCTGGGATTTATATGGACTCAGTCAGAGTTCCTCATGGTCTATTATCTTTGGCCAGGGAGTGCATCATCCAATTGACCTTGGTCTTCCAGCTTTCCCTCAAAGCTTCATTGAATTTCACTTTGAAATTCTTCAGCGCTTCATCCTCTGATTTGCCCAGAGCTAAGGAGTCCTTTTGAAAAAAAAAAAAGAAATTGAAAGCCAATCATATTTACGTTCTGTAGAAAAATACAGCAACAAATAAAGCAATTGGATCAGAGATATTAAGTAAAAGGATCACTAAGTAAAATTTGTCCTACAGGAGATCATCTGCCTCCATCTCCTGAACTCTCAATGAAAATCTCAGCATCTCCATCTCTGTCACATGGAACTCAGCCTCTAGTCTTTTTTAGCAGTACCACAGTCTCCAAACCATGTAACATAAACATCCACATTAGTAGTATCATAACTATTGCACACCTTTAGATACTGGATGTCCTTAAAAGAGGTAAGCTCAGGGAGGCCTGCTGCCTTCATCATGGCGAAGAGGTTGACAAACAGCATCCCATTTCGACACAGGATCTTGTAGGCTCGCTCACAGTACTCCCTGAACCTGGTGGATAAGCACACATTTGTAATTTCAAATCGTAACCCAGAGTGTATAAATGCTTCTAAATTGTTAATCAGTGACAGAAAATGTCTTCACCTCTCAAATTTCTCACTGTTGTTTGTCCTTCCTTGCTGGATCACATGCACAAAGTCGTAGGTTAAAATAAAAGGCACACGCTCCCGGTTGATCCCCAGTTTCCGCTTGAAGTTGCCCAGGAAATGCCCAAAGTCAATGTGGAACAACTAAAGAACAAACATTAATTAAAGCTTATGAATCATTTACTACTGTCTTGGTATGAGATATGATTTACTTCACATGTCAGACAGAAATTATCATTAACAAAGCTTTGCACAAAATATAAACTCGAAGCTTTCATGAAAGATATACAAACTATTCACAACATGAAAAAAGATCAAAGAATCTATGGGGCTCTATGTGAATCTATGTGACTTGGCACACATTGATTCGAACATGGAGCAAACCTGACCTGTCCGGTTTCTCTGATCATGATGTTGTCGTTGTGACGATCTCCAATGCCCAGGACGTAAGTAGCTACACAGTAGCCGGCACAGGACAGCGTGAACTCCTCTATTGCTTGATCAAGTTTGTCCCTGGTGGGAAAAGTGAAACGAAACACAGAAGTAAATCATGAGCAGTTTCATTTTCTGCAATATTTCTGACACATATGTTTTGCCGTGGAATTTTCAAGTAAGCTTAAATAAGTGAGGTTCTTAGGAATCTGTGATTCCTGGGTGATTATTGACTGCCTCCCACACCAATTCATGGTCTATCTTTGCAAGAAGCATACAGCAATTCCTAATATTCTCTGTTAAGTATTTGGCATGGTAGTATTTCAAATAAACCACAGTCAGTGTGATCTACACAGAGTTTTAAGATGATCTCTCAGACTTTGTCTGAGGCCGGTGATCTGGTGGTTAGCGCTCTCATCTCAAGGCGATGATCAGTTCCAGCACCGCCAATAGACAAAATGTTTTGTGGTGAAACTTTTGCTGAACGGTAGAAAAGAAATGCAGGCCGATTTTAATTAAATTGTGCATTCGACCTCTTCTGCAGTCTGTAGAGGTCATATATAGTCAGTCACATTTACCCGTTCACTCACACTGTTATTCACACTTTCACACTCCAGTGGAAGCAACTTGGGGTTCAGTGTCTTGACTAAGGATACATTAACACTTGGACAGGGTGAGGCAGGGAATCAAACCTAAACTAAGAACTGAGCCACAGAGTTCGTTAAAAAAAATAAGCTCAAGAGAGCCACTCAGAGCAGACATCCTTAGGATAAAGCTGAGCTGGAGCAACTTTGTCAGGATGAGTCATCTATAATTCCTCCTGATTATTTGTGAAGCCCTGGTCAAGAACTATAAAACTCCTATGAAAGTATATTTCATACAGCCATTAAATCCAGGATTCACTTCCTTTGTCTAGCAGCAGTGTGAACGTTTAATGGCCGTGGTCTATAAATATGTCAAATGCTATAATTGTGCCTGTGCGTGTGTGAGACAATTACATGCAGGAAAACTAGGAGATTTCAAAAGATTAACATAAAGTGGTTTCTTTTTTCCCCCCATTATATTGTGTCTTGCGTATTATGTCAGTCTTGTGTCGAAAAAAATGTATGACCATTTTCAACCTGAACTGAAAATACACACCATTTTCACGTAGACTTAAAAGGACTGTGTGGGATTAGTGGCATCTACTGGCCAATTTGCAGATTGCAAGAGGTTACAATAGTTTTCTCACCTTCCAAGTGTACATAAAAAAAATGGTTTTCACAAAAACCTTTGCTCAGGACATTCTTCTAACGTTGAGAAAAAGCCAAACTAGCTTACAAAAAAGCCATATCCTGTAGATTCTACACTCCTAAAATCAGTAAATGTGTTCAAGTTACATCCTAAAATTAATTTGCAGGTGATATAGGTGTGCATATTGTTTTGTGAATATTTGATCTTTATTTTAGGAAATACATGATATGAGCTTTTAAACTGTGGGACCACTACATCACCAATCAGCTGAATTCAAAGTGAAATAAAACACAAATAAATAATGAAATGAGTGAAGACATTTGGCTACATTCTCAACTGGACAGCCAGACTTTTGCTGGAAGTAAAACTCAAACACAAGCCACACTCAGTCGGTCGGCCAGCCTGCAGCTCTCAGCCGTCTGGCAACCAACAATAATCCACAGTGGACTCAAACCACCACAGACTGATAGTCAGCTCACAAACAACCTGACCTCAAAATCATAGAGCTTCTCCGGAACAGCAACTTGCAAGGTGCCCGAATGAAATTTCAGACTCGGATTACATCGTGTTTACTTTTCCAACATACAAGACCTACTGCTGCAACAAAGTTATATCATGTTCTCATTTCTCACATCAGAAGTCCATCCGGTGGATTTTAAGTACAGCAAGTTTCTCAAAAATGCTGTCATAAGACCAAAGATCCGCCTCTGTTCTTCTTTATTTATTTTCTTGTTATGTACTGGAGAACGCTGACATATAATTTAGGAAGTACACAAACAAAATGTAGCCTCTGATGAGCCTCTTTAACACTCATTAACTGAAATATCGATAAAGAGAGAGGGTGGAAAAACATTGACTACTCAAATAAGCAGATCATAAATACGAGACCTATGATAGCATCTGTTAAGAGTCAGCACAAATAGGGCTCCTGTTAGAAGAGAGGAGTCCGGATACATCAGCCAAGGAAGAACAGGAAATTTAAGGTGAGAGTAGAGGAAGCCGGAACTAAAAAAAACTTCTCGATAGTACAAAAAAAAAAAAAAAAAAAAAAAAAAAAAAAAAAAAAAAATCCCATCCCTGC
>OMNM01000401.1:0-22206 GCA_900302745.1 Parablennius parvicornis
CAGGGTGACATTACCTCCAACGACTTGTACAACCTCCCACTCAGACTCACTTTCTTGCTCAAATGCTGAGAATAAAGAGCAACATCGTATATGGATGGAGTGTCATTTGAATTTGTAACTCTGTGATTCTCCTCCATTATTTAGTCAATCTTTTCCTCAACAAAGAATAAAATTGAAATCTTCAAAGGCCAGTGAGTGAGATACCAAGATTTAACACTAACTCCTCAAGCCTATTTTCTTTTTTTGAAAGCCATATTTTTAATAATACCAACAATAAATACCATATTCATCCATATATTTGAGAGGTAAAAAAGGCAAACTGATATTTTTATGCATCCCAAAACCATTCCAACAAGAATTTCAAATAATCAAGTCCAGTTTAGTGAAAGCACTCTGTTTAGAAAATAAAAGTCACATGTTTTAGGTTATCCTCAAAGTGAACCACACTTTCTCTTGGCTATCTGAAAAGTCTCAGTGTAACATAAAGTAGTGATGTTTTCATAAGTAGAGTGGGAAAGTCCCCAGTTCCCAGTTGGGAAAAATGCAAATCAAACAGTCAAACTGGGAGTTTCCCACTCAGAAATTGAGAGATTTTTAGATTGACATGAAGGTGTCACCAGAAATGGCAACAATTTATGAAGACAGTAGAAAAAAATGTACTTGCTCTGCTAACAAAGGAGGTGTTTTCCTCAATTTTTGCTAGTATTATTTATATACTTATCACAATACTTCATGGAAATAGAGATATGCTCACAGTAAACAACAAATTAAAAGCTGTACAACCAATGTGCATGAATAAAGTGTGAAAATAGATTGTACCTCCTGAATTTATCTATATCCTTTACTTGCAATCATGAGTTCTTTGTTTTTAACATTAAAGCAGCACTGCTGGAGGCAGCCATGTTTCTGATTTATTGTTGTCATGTGACCAATACAGAATGGGAAATTAGACATTCTCAACTGGTAATGATTCCCGATCCCAGCTGCATGAAGGACACTAATATTCTTGATTCAAACAAAAGCCATTTGAGTTCAATTACCAACATTACATCACATCAAATGTCCAAATCTCAAAGTCATTCTTGTGGTTCAGAGCATCAAGATCAGTAAAAAGTGGAATTGTACAGTTTTCCTGTTTTGTGTTATTTTCCTGTCTGTGAAATTGACATAGATTAAAATTTCTTGGGGCGGCAAGACTCGGGTAGTAGAGCGGTTGTCTCCCAATCTAAAAGTTGCAGGTTTGATTCCCATTTCCCCCTGTCCATATGGCAAAGTGTCCTTGGGCAATGCAGTAAAAGACAGGCCGAGGAAAGAGCCTTGAGGAACGCCACAAGAGAGAAAATACAATGTTCAGTTGTCTTTAATTAAGAAATACATAGGGTTTTTTTTTTTTTTTTAAACATGAAAAGTTCACTCACAAAGTGATGTTTAGGGATCATAGTCACTTGTACGTTTATATTTTAGCTGCAATTATTAACTAGAGCTGCATGAAAACTCAGGGATAATAAAAGGTTGTAACAATAAAGGTTTTCACTCCCAAATGTACCTTTTCCAAAGTAAGAACCCTTTCCTTCTACCATCTACGGCCCCAGACTCGACTTCCACCTCACCCTAATCATCCCCCTCTCAGGAGCTCCACACCATATCCGGCGCAGTTGTTTCCACCTAAATTCACAGTATCACCGAGTTTATATGAGAAGCAGCACCACACTTCTGCGCCCACCCACCTCCTTTTTCAGTCTCACTTTGTTATTTTTATAATTCTAGATCGGGGGGCAAGTGGGAGATGAGGTGACAGGGGGAGCGTGGCACTGATAAAGTAGCTAATACCCAGCTTTTTAAAAGGTCAGAGGTCGACTCCGCTTGACTCCTGGAGTCTCGCTGTGTGTGTGTGCGTGTGTGAGTGTGTGTGCATGTGTGAATGTGTGTGTGTGTGTGTGTGTGTGTGTGTGTGTGTGTGTGTGCGTGTGTGCGGTTCATATCATCTGATATTCAGCAATAACAGAAAAGTTGAGGCAAAATGCTACAGAAAGAAAAGTATCTTTACGATAGTTACAATGAGCAGAAGTAGTGACCCATAAGCACAGGAAATCCAGTAGGATCAGTTCTGTGATCTGCCCCAGCACTCAGACAACAAAGACACACACACACATATACACACACACATGCACACACATACACACGCGCATGCATTAGCACACACTTGCTACCACTAAATCGGCCTGTTGATTGAGTCGGCTTCTAATTTTAGTCACGGCTTCCTCAACCCGAGGCCCTTTTAGCACACCACGAGGGTTGGTTTTGGGAACATGCGGAAGAAAAGGCGATTAATAACTGTCATGTCTGTCACGGCAGAGTCAAACGCGAGGAGGGGAGGGTCGGTGACGCTCACGCTCGGAGAGGAAATGGAGTTACACGCGAGATGCTAACAGCTGCTGTTGTTGACGTGGAGGCTGGAGGGGCCTACATGTTACTGCACTTGTTTTAAGTACATAAGGAGCTCCTGACTTGCATAGTTCACTGTTTGTGCAACATGCAGAATAGAACAATACACAACAGCAGCAGTTTCATTGCCTTAAGTGGTTTGGTAGGTTAGGAGAACTGGAAGTTGTTAGCATTCATAATCAGAGGGGCAATCCAAGAAGGCTGACATTATGTCGATGGTTGCATGATAATGCCCTGCATTTGTAGACATGTCATGTCATGTCATATAGGACGTATAAAAAAAATGAGAGGGTGTCCATTTGTGAACAACTCCCACCCCCCCTTTTCTTTTTTAGACATCTAATTTTTTGTTTTATATGGATGGCTGTTTTTAAGGTAAACCTTAAGTTTACACTTTACATTACATGTGCATGAATGCATGTTGAATTTTCTTTTTACTATTTCATTATTAGACATCTGAACAAGATTTTAATTAGAGCAACTTTTTTGTTTTTGTTTGTTTCATTTTCTTTACTGCTGTCAAATAAGATATATTCCTTCAATGTCAGAATTTACTATCATACAGAAATACCACTAGAGGGCGTCACGTCAGAGCTCTCAGGACGTAACAGCTTTTCTCATCTGATTTCTGCAAGTGTTGCACACAAGCTTAAAACATTCATGTGGGTCAATGTTAAAGTGTCATTCATCCATTTAGCTTACAAAGATCATCAGTGATGCTTCTGTCACAATAAATGTCCTGCAAAGTTACTTCATCATTAACGTTTGTGTAGTGAAAAGTGTAATTTTTCAGATTCTCCCAAATTACAATTGTTTTATTATTCATGCAAGAAATACAGTATTTTATGTGTGATAAGGATTTTATAAGGGACAGGTGCTGGTTGATATGGGATATATATATATATATTTATTTATTTATTTATTTATTTTTTAATCTGTCAAAGTCAATGGTGTATAAAAGTAATTAGGCTTTCTGCCTCTTCTTTTACACATATGACTTGGTTTCAGTTTGTAAGCAAAAAAACAAGAATTAAAGAGGAAGTCTGGAATAATTATAATTTTTGGCTTGCCGACGTATAATATCTATAATTATTTTATAGCCCCCAATCACATTAAATGTGCATGTTTTCTTGTCTTCACTTGAGATTATATGTAAAAAGATAATGAAAGTATTGTTTATACATCCTCAAAGTGAATTAAAGTAGTTGTATTTGTGCAAAATGTTACTCTAATGTCTTTGAAAGTATCAATGAATTTAGAAGAGAGGTGCAGGTAAAAAGTTTGGACTGTGCTGAATGTGTGGACAAGTGTGCATGTAGCTTTTACACTTAAATACAAAATGTTTAAGATTTACCTCAGCCAGGTCTGGTTGTTTAAATGTAATGTCACAAGATGTTTCACACATTATCACACAGCATACACTCCTTCCCACTCACACACACGTGTACACACCCAGACACCCTACACCCGTATATTATATTGCTTGTCAGTGCTTTGCAGAAGGGTTTAATCTCAATTAGCAGCCGACATTAGAAATGTTTGGACGTGTCTGTCAGCGTCGATCACTTAGAGCTGAACCGGTTTGCAGCAAATCAGCTGCACTGGGCCTTGCAACTTTGGTGATTACCCAGGTTGCATCTGTTTGATCTGCAACAGGTAAATTCCTGGAAAGTTATGGGATGATACTGCAGAACTCTAAATTTTAAAGTATTGCACTGTGGGCCTGTACTGGTGCATGCATGTATGTGTTAGTGTGGATATTCATCCATGAGAGTGACCTTAGTTTGTCTATCTCTGGCCCTGCGGACTGTGTGTATCCCCCTGTGAGAGGGAGGCTCCGGGCCTTTGATGTGGCTGAACAACGCCTCCTCTCTCCCTCTGGCTACAGATCAGTGGCCTGGGGCCAGTCGACCCGGTAAGATGGCCACAATGACAAAAGTCAGCTGCAAGGCCCACTGATCAGGATGACCCGACCTCACTCTGAAAACATCACCACAAGTCAACTGCTTGAAGGTCTTGAAAAAACAATTATGTGCTTGTTTTGTTGTGGTTGTTGTTATTATGTTGGGTGATTTGATGGAGTTTGCAGTCTATTCAGGGAGGAGGATGGGCTGGACTGGCCAGATAGTCAAAATTTACCCAGGAGAGCCTTGTTCATGTCCAATGCATCCACCAAAGTCAATACAAGTTTCTTTACACTCATGTAAAGCTTTAATCATGTATGTAATGTTGAGGTACATCACATACTTTATTACTTCGTAATAACATAAGAAGGTCAGGAGGAACACTGTACACAACATGACTTCTGGCGGTTGTATTAAACTGAAAAACACACTCAAGAAAATTTTATATAGTCCAAGATTTTGTCTCTGGTGTGTAAGAAGTAAGAGATTGTACTATGGAGTGAATGGATTACTTAGTCTCAAGAACTTCAAGAAACTCAAACAAGTGAAAAAACTGCACATTTAAGGCAGATTGTGATCTTTTCCTAAACCTAACCTTGTACTTTTAGTGCCTAAAAGAGAACAGAAGCAACTGATTTTGGAACTTAAACACATCCAACATATTTTCCAGACAAGAAGTTAAATCTGTCAGAAAATGTGCCATGAAGAAGAAAAAAAACATGTAAGTCTACTTATAATTTCCATGTTCAGATAGAACTGCACCATTGATAATCCAGGTCCAGCTGCTGTTCCAGAACCTTCTGTGAAGTTGTTCCTTATCTATGACTGTCGTGAATTTTAGCCCATGATTAGTCTACTTTGTTTTCTTCTTTACGTTAAAAGTTTATCTGCATTTCTTCATTCCCCCACAAGTTCTTCACACACTCTTAACTCTTTCCGATAAATATTTGATTGTTTTTTTTCTTTAAATTCTGTTCTGTAGATTTTGTTTTTGGTAACAGTTTCCTTGCTCTGTCAGTTAAATACAGTGGAAATAGTGGTTTGTGTGTTCCTGTAGTAGCTTTCCGTTGTCATACAGTGACATCTTGTGGTCCAAGACAGTATTACTGGAATATTTTGCACCTATATTTTCATATATATTGATTGTCACTTTTTTGTGTATATAGCAGGACCGGCCAAATGACTAGAAGTAGTAAAGCATTCTTGTAACTGCAGACGGAATCATGAGTAAATCATTAGCAGGAAAGTCACCACTTACAAATTGCAAAAAGACATTTGACTTATGCTAAACTCGGAACTTGAAAGTGAGAATTTTGATTAAAAAAAAAATACCTTAGCCCTCATTAGCCTAGCCTACAAAGTTAATTAGCTATATAAAGTAGCAATATTTCCTTATGTGTAGAAGCTACATCAAATAGTATTGACTTTACATGCATTGTTTGGATTTTTGTGCAGGTTTACGTGGCTGATAGCACCAATTAATTGCCAATTGCTAAAGGCATGGACAATGTCAGTTGTCTTATGTTGTCATGTATCTGTATCTGTATCTTTGTACCTCTACAAGTTTTTAGCTACATGAATTTGCTGTCTCTCAGTTGTTTTATTGAACTGGTCAACAGAAGTTATTGTATTATGTAATTCATTTTGGTGTAAAAATTGCAGCACTGAGGCTTCTTAGAATGAGGTTGTCGTGTGGAGCAGGTTGAGATATGCCAAATCAACTAACCAATTCAAGTTTACATGTTTACTATTGTAGCAAAGACAATTCAAAATCTAACCACCCTGTTGTGCGACTCTCCAGTGGTCACGTGTCATTTTTTGTAAAATGATCTACTGTACTTGGAGATATGGGGATATGTCGGTTAGGATGTTTTAGTCACATGACCTCAATCATGTGACCCAATGAGGCCTTGCCTCTTCATGCGGTGGGAAAACATTCCAACAGCTGGCCTCGGACGGTTCCAGAAACATCTGCGACGTCCGCCACTGGTGAGAATCTCCCCCCCCGCCGCTTCAGAACATAACCTTAGGATTATAAAAGCTGGTGGATTAAGGAATGATATTGAAATGGGATGCATTTCCACCCCCCTACTTTTGGGATTTCTCCCTTTTATGGTTCCAAGACGCAGTTTGAAAGGTTGAGGCAGTGAGATAAACTTTCAGAACTCCTCGTTGTATTAACCTGACACAGTGTGGACTTGTCTGTGGAGGTGCTGGAGTTTCTCCTTATCTCAAAGTAGATCTGTGTGTGTGTGTGTGTGTGTGTGTGTGTGTGTGTACACGCCATAGCCTTTGACATATTGTTAATTTGAAGAATGTTTGAAGTATGATGCAACATCAGCTGCTCTCACTTAACTTTGAGCCTCTTTCCTCTGAATCTCCCCCCCACACACACACACACACACACACACACACACACACACACACACACACACACACACACACAAACACAATAATATATAAAAGACAAAGAGGAGGTGGGGGGTAAACTTAGGCTGCACTGTATTGATGTAAGGGTGTTCATCTTCAAAACAGGTTAGAAATGGTTGCCAAACTTTATAATATCTATGGGAATTGCCCCGGTCGTTGATTTAAGTTGTCCAAGTTTGAGATAGTATATCACCTACTCCAACACTTACGAGAGGGTGGTGTAGCCTAACTACGAGCTCAGGAGTATATTTTCTCTTGGACAAGTCAAGTCAGGTCAAGTCCAAATTAGGTCAACATATTTTCATGTACAGTTTTAACATATATTTATCCCATTTTAAAACATATCTACTTACTTGCATAACTTTTACAACCATATTAATGTCAAGATTCATTTTAGGTAATATTAGTGTTTTTAGCTTGAAACTACTCCATTTCTGAAACAGTACAATGCAAATATTGAAATAGGCGCTTTCAAATTGATCCTAAATACATGCACTTGGGTATGTTAGGCGTCGATAGCAAGCAGCAGGAACAGATGAAGGGAGAGGTCACTTCTGAGGTGATTGAAGACCAATGAGTGACTGACAACTCCCGGCAGGTATTTCACCTGATGAGATGCACCTGCAGCAAAAACAAGCGACGCACCCGTGAATTCAGCTCGAGCGCTCCTCTCAGAGCTGTGCGGGACACGCTGCTGCTTTCTCAGCTTTTATTAATGTAACTTTATTTATTTATTTTAACTCGACTGTACAGGAAAGGCAGAAAACCTGGGTCCACTCCGAGTCAGGTAAGTGATTGACAACAGCTGAAGCGCGCACGTCTGTTTGATAAGAGCTCGGCTTCAAGTATCTGATTCTAACTTATCTACTCAACTTTGTTTGAAAAAGGTTTGGCATTCAAATCAGATTTTATCAGTAGAGTGAGACATTAACAAATAACAAAAGGAATGTTTTTCTGCGTCATTGTAAAAATCAAAAACGCAACCCACACTTACTAGTGGCGTATTGTAACTTTTTAACTCGCCAAAAGAAGTACACAAGAGAACACGAGTTCACAGAGGCTTGTGCGTACTGGCATTACATGTCCTTGCTGTCGCTCTCCAGTCAAACCTGTTCTGCTGTAGTGATAATGTCTCCAGTCTGTTGATGCAAACCTTCGAGTCACTCGTGACTCCTGTAAAGAGTCTTAATTTTTATTAAAATCGTCAAGAGACCCGTCGATTAGAGCTTGAACCGGTAATACCTGATGATGTTTATCTGAGCAGTTCACCAGCACAAGACATGGACCAGGTATCTAACCGGTCAGGAGTGGGCAGCGATGACATAACAGATGAAACTACCTCTGTGGCGGACACCGGGTGGAGCTCCGATGACGATAACGTGAGGAAAATATCAGAATTATCACAAACGGCAACTGCTGTGTTTTGTTTTCTCTTTTTTTTCTTTCCGAGACTAACAGCTGGTTGTTGAGGACCAGTTTGTCATACTGCCTGCGAAGCTTCGGAAATCATATAATGGAGGAGCACATTTTACTGCCCTCTTGTGGTTCACTTCATTAAACCATGCTCCCTGTTGAGGTTGTGCTTGCTGCAGTTCATTGATGCAAAGCTTAAAGGCCAATGATGACGTTTGTTTAATAAAACAGGTTTTCCAATATTTGCAGATGGATTACGATGCACCCTAAAGATAACAAAACAGTTTTGTAGATTTAATATAAAAGGAGCCGTCATGCAAAATGTATGTTATACCACAATTAGTTGGTTGGAAGTGTTCAGTCACTTCTACATCAGCTTGTTCTTTACCTGGCTTTCAGCATTTTGCCTCATCTTGTTTGGTAGTTGCCTGCCGAAGGAAAGATGTGCAACAGTGCTTGAGTCTGTCTGTAGATCACAGCTTTAACATAGTTTGGTCACCTGAACACCAGCGTCTGACTTAAAAAATGTTTAGTGGTTGCTACATGTCTTTTATGTGTTTATGGTAACGGCAAGCAATCTTATGATAAATGTAAATTTAAGATGTTTACGGTTTTATTTTTTAATTAATTTGGACTAATACGAGCAGCATTGTTTTTAGCAGCTCTGAAGAAGGCCCATTGAGCAAAGTTTGTCTTTAGTGTTTTGTTTTGTCACCACGACTTCTTAAATTTTTTTCCCCTCCAATATCTTCAAGTTCTGTATTAATGTTCATAATGTCTCTTTCAGAACTCTGATTTTCAGGGAGTGTGTCTGGCAGCGCCTCAAGCTCCTCTGGCCTACTACAAACTGCGACTTGATGAGTTCAGGAAGTTGTTCAAGGAGGTGCCCGATTCAGAAAAGCTCATAGTGGGTGAGTCATGAAGGCTACTCTAAACGGATCATATTGAGTCATTTAATGTCCCGTGTTTTCAGTCACTGTGAATCCTGACTATAAATAAATATGACTATAATATATATAACTAAATAAACTTTTAATTGAATCCTACAAACACGTTCCATTAGATACTCTTGAATTTTTTATATGTGGGATATATTTCTAGGAAAAGTAGATTGCATTGTAAAGAGTGAAGATATTTAGATAGTCTGATCTACTTTTTAAAGCAGTTTCTTGTATTAGGCTCAATGTATGGAAATTGGCTGCAAGGTCATGACCACCGACTTTACCTCCAGTGGGACAAATTGGGCAGTAAGTGAAACATTTGCAAGCGCCATTGTGTACCACTGGGTTAGCGCATCTCTAAAACTAATACCCTTGTGGGGTGGTATTGGTCGGACATTAAAGTGATCCAAGGAAACGGATGACAAGGTCGTGGGTAGCAAAGGCTCATTGATAAATGTAGCTCTATAGTGCTGCCATCACAGCAGTTTCTGCAGCAAAAAAGGAGCTACGGTACATTGAGTGGTCATAATGTTATGGCTGATTAATGTATTCATGGCCCCATTGAAGTGTTGTAGAGGGAACAAAGGGGCATGATGTACCTCTCCATTTACACTTCTCTTTCACAATGCCTTTGGAAAATGGCTGTTGTTCAAGCAATCATTTAAAAATTATTGTAGAAAAACATTTTGACACCATTGTTGCTCAACTTCATTCATAAAAATCATTCACTCAGAAAGCCTTGAGTATCTAGCATCTTGTATATCTGTAAATCCTTTCTGATACAGTATTGCAAGTGAACTCGGTTTTATGGATGGTGTACCAGTTTCAGAAGTACTGTGTGTTTTTCCCTCAGATTACCCGTGCGCCCTCCAGCGGGACATTCTCCTTCAGGGACGCCTCTACCTGTCGGAGAACTGGGTCTGTTTCTACAGCAATGTGTTCCGGGGTACGAAGGTAATGATGCTGTGAGGGTGGAGGATGCACACTGTTGGAGCTCACTCTGCACACACTTACCAACCACAAATGCATGCAGACAAAGCAACAAAATTTTAAAAAGCGCCAACAAATTAAATACAATTAATTCTGCAAAGTGAAAAATGCTTACTTGTGAAACATTAGCACAACTACAAGGTTTTCTAACTGTGTGCAATCACGAGCAGCAATTGGATGCTCACAGAAGGGCTGATTAGTTCACTGGAAGATTTCATCACAAAATGAGTCCCATGTGCAGCCTGATCTCAGACCATGATTTCCTTTACACTTGTTTGTCAGTCTGTGTGCACTTATTCAACGTTTTACCATAATGTAAAGATCATGCTGATTCTGGAAGAGATCAAATCGATGACCAGAGAGAAAACGGCTCGCCTCATCCCAAATGCCATCCAGATTTGCACAGATGCGGAGAAGGTATTTCTGCAGCATTGGAATTGCACCTTATTTCACATGTTCTTCTATGTGCTGTTTATTTATTTGTGTTTCTTCCTCCACAGTTCTTCTTCACCTCCTTCGCAGCAAGAGAGAAAAGTTACCAGAGCATTTTCCGCATGTGGCAAAACACACTGATGGACTATGTAAGGCCCAGCTTCACATTCTGCCATCTGCAGATAACCATCTAGACAATGTTCATATCTTAAGTCTGGATTATCTATGCTCAGGCAGGATCAACAAATGTTCCGGCTTCATAACTTGGCCATGTGTGTCAAGAAGAAACAAACATGACTAAAAGATTTGCAAAATTTCGCTTATCTCACAAACGACCTTTTAAGAGAACCAACTGCTGTTATGACATACTCATTGCTATGTATGAATCCTCCCAGACTACCAGCATGTCTGTGAGTTTACCCTATTGAGGAGTGCTTGCCGAAAAGGTACAGAGTGCATATTATACTGCCCAGACTGTTCAACTAGTGCACATAGGTTAAAGATCTGCACCCAGGAGCACCTTTGCCCACGAGTCTAACAGACTACTGTTCCACAGACTGATGTTTACCGGCTAAAACACATGTGGTGTTACATGGTGGAATGTTTTTAATCTAAATTCTTGTTTGAGGAGGTAATTCTGTGTAATGTTCTGAACAGCGAAAATAGGAACTCTAAGGCTGAAATGACAAAACCTGCTAAAATGCCAGTGAACAGAAAGCACTTGTAGGCTACTGTGAAATGTGTGAAGGAATGGAACTAAAATGTGGTTCACACTGAGCTGAAATATTTCTGCTTTTGTTTAAAAAAAAAAAAAAAAATGATTACAAATTATGGATAAATAAAATTATTGCAATGTTAAGCCTTCCACGGTTTAGTGAATAAAATTTCCAATAAGGCTTGTTCCTTGAGCTATTGATCATCCAATACAAAAGCAAGTCCACAACCAAGAAATGCTGTTTGGCATCTTGGAAGATAAGATTTCGCTGATCTCACCTGTGACACAGATCTGCTCTGCTGATCATGCCACAAATGCAAAATGAAAGTAAGGTGGTATTTTGATATACGACTTGGAAAGAAACAATATTACTTCAAATAATCCAAGCACATATTTTTTGGTACATGGCTTAGAGATGTATTGAGTGTGAAACTTTGAAAACGGTGCTTTAATACACTCTCAGATGGATGTGCACGAGGTTGAAATCGGCTGAAGTTTGGACTTTCACCTCTGTAACTTGATCACAGCATATACTGGACTATTTTTGTATCTCTGCACTGTGGCAGCCTTCCCACGGCAGCAGGTCTGCAGGGATCCACCGCGATCACAAACACCTGCAGGAACACACTGGAGTTCATTGACCTCCACAGGTGTGGCCAATCCGGCTCATTTGCATCGACGAGCCGCTTCTCAAACTTATCGCTGGCGTGCACAAAGTATCGGAAACATTACGAAGAAACAAAGTAGCTCTGATCCGACGATAAAGTTGAGCTTCGACAGGCTAAACAGGCTTTTGTTTACCTTTTATCGGTGACGATATTAGGGCGGTGCGTCTTTACGCCCCCAAAGTCAGATTCAGGACTTCCTGAAAGAAGTGCGTCCAGGTTGGAGACCTGACTGACAGCCGGTTTAAACTCGCAGTTGTCGGGATAAGTCCATAGAGGACACGTAAGTAAAGCTTGCTTAAACTTACTTAAACTAACTTAAACACACCGACTCTGCGCGCGATCACACATGGCTAAATTGCATTTATTGACAATGGAATATTTCCTTTTCTGCACAATTCTTTAGTTCAATGAGGGTAAACAATTAAGGTTCTAATGTACTTTAATTCATTTGAACAGCTTCAATCTACATGGCTATTTATTTTTTCTTTCTTTCTTTTTTGTTTAGTGTTCCTATGATTAACGTGTTAACAGTTATTACCACGGACACGTGAGACGCGTATCCAACCGGTCAAACCGAGACAATCCAGTTTGCAGGTTGCTTGTTACCAATGGAGATAAGGCTATAAATTACACTGTGTAGGTTGCGTGTTTCCAGGCGACCTCCTAATTCAGATAATGAGGCAACTTTATCGACATGTGCAAACATGTTGCCAGAACAGAATTTCTCATTGTGCAAGAGAAGGATTTTTGTAACATTTCTGTTCTTCCACTTTTAGTCTCTGGCCAGCAGTGAGTTTTGGCAGATGGTTAAGCAGCATTATGGGAATGATTTGGGTTTAAGCCATGAAGAGATGGAGAACTTGCTGATGTCGTCTGAATCAAACATGACCAGGTGAAACATGCTCGCAACTGCACAACAGTCCAAACGCTGCACAAAATGTAAATGTTTGTCCTGTAACACCACCTGCTTACCTGCAGCATGACGGCAAAGCTGGGCGGTGATGATAATCATGGGAAAATGGAGCGGCCCCCCTCCCTTCGCATTACACCGCCAGACCAACTACCTGTAGAGACCTCGACGCCTCAAGGGGAAGAACTGCCTTCTCCGTTTGGCTCACTGAACCCAGGCAACGGGGTACTTATGATCACATGTTTCTAGGTGTCTACGTGCAAGTCATTTTTCTAATTCCTGTATTTTTTTTCTTCTCCATTCAGACAGAGTTTCTCCAAACCCCATCTACGCGGCGCAGTCCTATTCCTTCACTGGACCGCTTCGCCCCAGAACGCACTTCCAAGCGCTCCAACCAGTCTCTTGATCTAAACGCCAATGAAAATGTTTCTGAACAAAGTGGCTCAGAAAGTGTTGAAGAAGGTGACTGGACCCAGGCCAGGCATGCTCAAGCCTGTGTGTTTTTAGATTACCGATGATTTAATATCGTCCTTTTCTCTTGTCAGTGGAGGAGCGCGTCGATGCATCTGACCAAGCATCAGGTCGACTGTATCTAAACAAAGTTTTCCACGTCAGTGCGAACAAAATGTTTGAGCTGCTCTTCACGGAGTCCAGCTTCATCCGCAGGTTTATGGACGTCCGCAAGATGACGAGTAAGCTCTGGTTCTTTCTCAAAACCAAGTTTTCACTTTTACTGTATGACTATAAATTGCTGCGTGCAACATTCACATGCCTCCCCCCCCCCATTATCAGATGCCAGCTTTACCGGTTGGCAAAAAGACGCTTCTGGAAACATGAAGCGAAGTCTGAACTACACAATAACCATCACCAACCCTTTGGTTGGGAAGTTCTCCACGGCGACAGAGAACCAGGTGTGTTTACTTCTGTGTGAATCGTGCGATCACACTTGAACGGAACCGTACAAACTGCTTTTGTTCGAATTATGGCGTGCTCATTATTTACACTTCAATTACCTCTCAGACGCTGTACAAAGAGTCCAGGGATGGTCAATATTACCTGGTGGACTCGGAGGTGTACACTCACGACGTCCCCTATCATGATTACTTCTACACGCAAAACCGGTACTACATCATAAGCAACTCAAAGCGGAAATGCAGACTGAGGTAAAATACAGTTCAATCAAATGATCTGAGGCTAAGATGTTTTGAATGGAATTTAAAAGCCTCCCTTCTGCCACCAGGGTGTACACTGATGTGAAGTACAACAAGCAGCCATGGGGCCTGGTCAAGTCTTTCATCACCAAAAACTCCTGGAGTGGCATAGAAGAATATTTCAAACAACTCGGTGGGTAAAAGCTAACCCTAACCGTTATGTCCAACACACATAAACCTTCATCAGTTAGTCTTTTTTTCTTATTTCTTTTCTTGTTTTAGGCTCCTGAAGCAGTTGTGTGCTGTAATATCTGAATGTGTATAAATGGGAGCTTTGGTCATTTGGTATGTACATGCGGTGTTGCTTTACAGAGGCAGAGCTGCTAGAAGAGGAGGCAGAGCTCAACCAAGGAGGTGGCGACGCGGGGAAGATGGGTGGTCTGCGCAGGAGGCGGAGGACATTCAGCCGCACGATGCCGGAGCACATAAAGCCCATCAAGCAGTATGGACAAGACTCTGAACCGCACCGGGATGTCAGCCTGGGTACTGAAAGCTTTACTGGCGACTGTAAAGACATGCTTTTTATTTTGAGCTGTGATCTTTGGAAGTTAAAGTACCAGCTGATAAACTACTCTAAACTATTTAAAGAATTTATTTTTTTTTGTTTGTCCCGAATGCAAGATGGGTACTTGTGAAGATATCTTTTGATCGCGACTGTCAGTCTGTGGTCTTGTGTTGTATAGTGAGATGCAGTTTGCTGATGGTCGTCCTCACATTTATACAGCTGACACGCTGGTATTATTTTCCGATAGTGTTGGGGAATTTTACAAACGCATCTTGCTACACAGCTGATAAGAGTCTCAGCTACTAACAACCAGTAAAAAAAAAGACGTGACGCCAAACAGTAGCACACAATTCTCAGGTCACTCCCATAAGAAACTCTCCCTGCACATAAATGCTACGAGAACAGTGATCTGGTCTGTGGGAGCCTTAAGCCATTTTATGTTGTCTGTGAGCAGAAACTCTTACATGTTCAAATCCCTGCCTGTTGTGAAATGTTCCACGTCACTGAAAGAAAATGTCTTGTGACAAGTGAAATATTGCATGATTTAGTTTTTGGACAAACCTGCTTTTGTTTTCCACTCTGCCAGCATGTTTTGAGAAAGGAAAAGAAAATGTCTTTTTGCATTTCAGATCATATGGAAATGAAGGGCCCATACAGGTGGAACATCACAACGATAGTGGCTGCGATGAGTGTGATGTAAGTTTGCGGTGTAAAATGTTAGTTTATTTATGCCAATTTTTCTTTCAGACAAACAATCAAAAGTGACTGGCCTTTTTTCTTTCTTCCTTTTAGCCTGCTGTTTCTGACATTGCTGAATCTGGGCCTGTTTGTTAAGCTGTGGGCCATGGAGGATGTTGCCCACCGCCTGTACCTGAGCACGAAGCATCGTCTGAGAGAAAGGAGCGAGGCCAGGTCGGTTGCCTCTTTTGTTGTGTAATCTGCATATTTCTGTAGATTTGTGCCTTGGTAATGTTCAGAACAGGTATAATTGCTCTGAAAGACTTGGCGTGGGCGGACAGGGAGGAAAAGTACTTTTCGACTACCTTTTTCTGTCGGTGGTCTTTAAGCATCCCACATACAAGACAGCTCTTGTTCTTATGACTCACGGTACTCAAACTGCTGGTTTGTCGCCCTCCAGTCAATGTGCTTATGTAAGTGACATCTTGCGTCAGAGGCTTCTTTACGTTTCGTTTCTATTGCTCTTCTCTTATGTGCTTTGCTGACTGCATGTGACAAATGTGATGATAATAATAAAAAATAATCGCCCTTTTCTGTTTGGACAGTTTCACCCCGGAGTATGGCTCCAAGCCGATACCAGGGCTCAGGACCACAGAGGAGGTGCAGCTCTTAAAAACTGTGCTACAGGACTCCATCAAACTTCTAGAACAGGTAGGATGCTTTGTGTGGGGATGCAGATTAGATGGACAATCTTAACTAGTAACTGCTCCCATACTAGTACTTAACAAGACATCAGAAGGGTAGTTTCTACTTCTAGTGCCATTCCCAAAAGCCCAGATGCATCAAAAAGGTCATCTGGTGTAAGATTGTTTCCAAGTCAATGGATGTGGGTCACCTAATCTACTGGGGTGGCTCTGTAAGAGAGCAGCTGATGCACAAAACCCAACATTATGCTAGTTATATTTTGAAATACATCAATAACTACCCTTTGTTCAAAGTTCCTTCACTCGTAGCACTAGCAGGTATTTTATGGTTCTGGTCCTGAAAGATTGTGTACAAATAACCTGCATAATACTTGGAAATGTGGGGAATACAATTCTTGTGAGAATGTTCTGTTTCAGAAGTTTTCCGCTGCACTTTGTTGCACCCGCCTGACGCAGGTGTTCAAGATGCTGATTCAGTTTTTGTCCTGGCAGCTCCGCAAGTCTCTGATGTTGCTGCAGCAGAACTTTGCTTTGGCCAATCAAACCGGAGCAACACAGTGATGCAACCACAGAGATCCTGGCCCCTGTGGAGAAACGAATCCTGTGGCAAAGAGCTGCCTCAGAGGAAATCTCTGGTGTCCACAGACAACGCCATGTAAACGTCCCCAGATCACCAGCGCGCCACATGTTGCCAGGGGTTACTTGTCTTAAAGCCTGGGGTGATGTGTTGTGGGCCATGATGTTTGTAAAGCTGCTGTGAGGACAAAGTCTGACTTTCATGGAACATTTATTTTTTTTAATGTCAGCCGGCTCCTTCCGGAATGTTTTAAAAAACCCTTTCCCCTACAACTAATATATATTACAGCGCCTGGTGCCACAAGATGAACTAGTGTAAAAAAAGTTTTGCAGTTGAACTAATTTCTCAATTTTTTTTTTTGCACAAGTCTTGTGAATGATTCAGACTTTTAGGTTTCATGTTTGCATACTCATCAGGAATTGTCCTCTTCACATTCGTTCTGGTGTACAGAAGATACCGAGCCCTCAACCTAAACCTGCTTTCACTTTTGGTTTCCTCCTGAACTGTAAATCAGGTCAAACATTAATATGGCTGACTATCATCTACCAACGTATCACAATTTGGTTACTTGTAATTTTTAGAATTTCTTGCACTAAGCCACGATAACAAATGTACAAACAGATCTGAGTTGAGATACTTTACATGTTGGGAGATATTTTACTGGAGAATGCAGGGCCAGCATTGTGCTCTCAACATTCGAATCAAGTTTGATTTCATAGCATGTGTACTTAATTTCCTTAAACCTCATTGGATGTTTACAAAATGTTGCTTGAATTTAAGACGAAATGCACAATTTTCTTCAGCTGTCTTTATACCTCATTTTGTGTACATACTAAATGGAATCTGTGAACTGGACCATGTTTAATACGGATTGCTGTTTTGTACAATGTAATATTTTAAAAATGTTTTAATAAACTATATATTTCTAACTTAATAGTTTTACTTTTGAAATTTATTTCATGGTTGTAGGTGATATGCATCAATTTTCTTTAGAATGCTGTGTTCCTGCACACTCAAAGTACAATTTAGCAAGTGTTTGTACAACTGTTGTGGCAACAATGGTGTGCACAAATCACTTAATACATCATATTGGCAGTGGAAATTAATACTTTTGAATCCAGAGTTGGCTCTATATAATTTTAAAAACATTAAGTAGCGTACATCTGTGGGGCATTAGTTTTTTTTAAAAAGCAATGAAGGCCAACTTTAACTTCTATAATTGCACAGAAAAAAATGTAAATACAAAATTATTATTCTACAAGTTCACATGTTTAGGTTGTTTGGAAATTTGCTGCTAGATAGATTTGAGACCACATGGTACAGATGTCACAGATGAAATTCAACACTACAGGGGATGTCTTTAATTATTGATCAGCAAGTTCCTGCTCATTCTGCAGTAGAAATATATTTCTATTGAAGTACTCTTAAAGTAATATCAAAAAGAAAACATGCTACATGATGTGCAATTATGTTTGCAGCTTAGTCTGAGTTTTATTATGTTTATGATGGTGATCTTATTTACATGTCAGTGGAAGATGAGCTCTTCTCCAGTACTATTATCTGGTAATACCACTTTTCACAACACCATTTTACTTTGAAGTTACTCAGGCCGAACAGGCGTAATGAGAATGTCCCTACTTCAAGTTTGCTTAGGATGTGAATGTTCATCCGGTATTTAAATAGTTTTTCCTACAGGCACTCTGATTCCCTTGTATAATGCAGAAATATCCAATTGAGGCCACCCTAAACTGCCCAGAGGTGTGAATCTGAGTGTATGTGGCTATTTTCTCTTTGCTCTATAATGGACTGGTGGGTGAACTGTCCAGGTCGTACCCTGCAGTCAGATGGATTATTATGGGAATGAACAGATGATATACTCTTGGCAAAGTGTGGCATTAATTTATAGCTGAAATTGAATGTAATAGTTTCTATTAAATTATTGAATAGGACTATTCACTTTTTTTTTTATTGTTGCAATTAAGAATCGGCTGTACTTAACTGATTTTACAAAGTCAACCTTTATATTGCGGGTTGATTAGATAAAATGAAAGTATCGGTTATATATACTATTATGTGAAGTTAATCATGCATGCTCCAAATATGTGTGTGCGTTTGAAAGCCTCTGGACTGTGAACACACTGTGCAGCTGATGTGTGGGAGTCCACGCGCGTCCTGGGCGGGGAGACGCTCCCTCATTTGACGTCAGGAGGACGGAAACAATCCGCTCAGTTTTGCTGCGGAGCCTGAAGGAGTCCTCATCTCCAGACCACAAAGTAAAACCAAGAGGAATCCAAAGAGACACGTGTAACCGGTTGACCTCCACCACGCGCAGTTCGGGAGACTTCCGCTCCCCCGAGCGCGGAGCGTCGTGTAGCGGAGAGACACACCGGATGCGACCGTGCTGCCGCCGCCAGGATTTCCGGGGAGAAGGTTTCTATGGCTGTTTTGGGGCCGTCGAGAAACATCGGCATGTAGCAGCGAGGTGTGCAGGTATGTCACAGCCGTCTGGGTTGAAGATCCGCGGCGCGGCTTCGCACCTGGCTCGACGAGCTGAGCGTTGTTTACGTTTGGCACACGCTACTGACGTCACGAGAAAGAACAGCAATAAAACAAAAACTATAAACAACAACAATATGAGAATAAGCGTGTTTCATTCAAAGTATAGTACAGATGTAAAGTGAGACGTCCTTTATCTTTCAAAATACAAATGTTTACCGGGGGTAGATTTTTACTTTTCCTTTCACGTTTTTTAACCGAGAATTTTCCACTTAAATAAGATATTAAAACAGTTATAGAAAAAGGTTTCGAAACACTGACCAAACAAAGATAATTCAATGGAAAGACACAAAGTGTTTAACATCTATTAAATTCCTTGTAAATATAAAGTAAGAAAGAAATGAGGTCATCAATAATCTACAAGGGGGCACCTATTACATCTGGGACCACTTCAATAAGTCTCCTCTGCCTTTTTCCTTTCAAAATTCTCTCATTTAGACTGAGGTGTGACCATCATCGTCTTGCGTTTTTAATAATACCTTTAAAATTTGATTTGAAAGTATATTCCTTGTAATAATGGTAATGTACTTCTTGTTATACATAGCTACAAATAGAAATTTACTGTACAATGAAAAGCTTATTTTGCTGGTCCCCCAACCTATGATTAACACAAAGGTAGAAAATAAGGAATAGAGTATGTACAGCTAATGTACATACTCTGAATATGCTTAGTGGTATTAGTCTAATGTGGACAAAATTAGAATTTCCCCTATGAGGTATTTTATTTATCAGTGCCAAATAAGTAGAAAAAAACCTTTGCTAATGTCTGTTGTAGTGTTTTATTGAAATTTAGCACCAGCACACTTTGTTCTTAAAGACGCCTTTAAGAACAAATAATAGTGGCTGTTCTTGATGATTTGTGGTTATTTAGAATCCAGAGCTTCAGTTACCTTTGTTTTAAAAATGCTCAGTATACAATAATAGTGGGTATATGTGTATAACAAAAAAAACTTCCTCAATCCTTTAAAGAACAAAAACATAAATTACAGCTAATTTAAACATAAACTAAAAGCTACAATTAGAATATCAGGATCCTGAAACTTATCTTGAGTCATGAGAACAGCTGGTCTGTTCTGTAGGTTTGGAGTATTCTTTTCATTATGAGTTATATTGTCTTGTTGAATAGGCTGTTTTAATGACAATATGTACTGCTTTTGATGTTAAATTGTAGTGTTGATGACATCAATTCCCTAAAATGTCAATATCAGTATATCATTTTCATGCTACATTGTCCAGCAAGTGTGTTTGTACTAGTGAGATTATTATGATTGAAATAAAGTCAAAACTCCTGAAGTGCCTGGAGCTAGTATCTATCAAAAGAGATTGCTGAGTAATTATCCATTCTCCAGCTTAATGTTTGCACGACTGATGACGTTCCTGAACTTAATCCCACTTTCAAAGACCTACAGCCATCCTGCTTTATGTATTTTAGGGATACAAAGCACTTTGCTCGGCAAATCTTTTTTCGTGTATTGCAGCTGCAAGTGTAAAGCAGCGTGCACATCACAGACAGAAAACTGCTGAGTGCTCCAGTCATGCTATGAATCTGTGCGACAGTATTACATTTTTTTTTTTTTTTTGTCACGGAGCAGATGCGTTTTTGGTGCAGCCACTTGCTCATTAATCACATGAACATGCAGCTCAATCTGCCTTCTTTTTAGGCTTTTAAAGACCAAATGCTGGAAGGATTCTGCAGTTATACAGCCACATAACCTGACTCCATTGGGCTTTATTTTAATAAGTTGGGTTGATCAGTAGCTGGCTGATAATAATAGCACACTCTGGCTTGATTTAGTGCTAATTAGAGCATCATTCAAGTCCTGTGAACAAAGCCAGATCCCCTCTGAGAGAGATTTAACTCGGATGAAGCATTAATCCCACTTTGGAGTTCTTTTGGGGACTGTCGGCCTGTGATTGAGGGAACACTGAAAATTTGTGATTGTTCCAAATGAGGTCCCTGTATGACCTCCCAAATCCATCTGTGCCATTTAACAGGAGGGTGTCGTCTAGCAGAGCGACTAGATTTAGCTGTAAATCTTCAAATCAGACAGCTGTGGGACAGATGCAGTGGACAGGGTCAAGGCAAATGAGCAGGGTCGGTTCAGCTTTGCATGGTCGCAATCTGTCCTGAAATGCTCTAGCATCTAAAAACACATGGACATAGCTCGTAAGCCGCCGCATGTTTAGGTCATATCGGCAAAGTGAGCTCCAGCCCATCCAGCCTTGATTGACCAGTGAACACAGCAGCTTTTGTAAAATCTTAACAAAAAACAAACTGCCAAAACTCATTCATAAGACAAACTGGGTACAACAAAGACTCACTATTCTCACGTGATGCACAAGAACATTACTTAATGTTAACCAACAGTCTCCACGTCTGATAGGCTGAGCGGCTGTCTGTCATGAAGAAGCGGGAGAACAAGCTGCTGGAGGAGGAGGCCTTGTGCTGCTGCGAGTATGTGAACAGACACGGAGAACGCAGCCATGTGGCGGCCTGCTGCTGCGATTGTGAAGACTTGGATGATGCATGTGATCGGTGAGTCGTATATAAGACAGACAGGCTACTGATTGTGAGTTACAGTGTTTTATTCTATATATTTTTTATTTATTTATTTCAGGCATGTGATATTCAAACATTGTGTGCATTCACATACGTAACCATATAGATACACACACGTATCCAAAAATATATAGACCATTTGATGATAATAAATAATTAAATTATAGCTTATGAAAACAATTTATGCAAAAATACTGTATATAATTCTATGTTTAAATATACTAAATAAATATACCCACATATACTTATCAACATGTATACACATCATATATCTGATTATCATGCCTGAAAAGGGGCAGGAAGAAGTAAACTTATGAAGTCCTACCTGTTCTCCAATATTTAATAATTATTTTTCTGTTTTAAGAATAATGAGTATTATATATGTAAATGTAACTGTAACAATGTTATCTAACATAGACACACACACACACACACACACATATATATATATATATATATATATATATATATATATATATATATATATATATATATATATATATATATATATATATATATATATATATATATATACACACATATAACATATATATACACACACATATA
>OMNM01000402.1:0-11366 GCA_900302745.1 Parablennius parvicornis
TGTCCCAGTGAAACCACGGGTCCCAGAGGGAGGCGCCCTGGTATCTTTGTAGTGACCCGCTCCTTCAGCCGACCGGAGATGTTACTACTGCAGCGAGCTGCTGTGTTGGGAGAGATCTGAACTCTCACTCTCCACACCACAGTTTGTACGACTTCCCGGACGGTCCCGTTGGCCGATGACCACAACGTCTCGTATGTGGCCGATCGCACACATTGTGTAGGTTTGTATGGTTTGTGCCTTCTTACTGAGCCGCTTCCTGAACATGCTTGCACCACTTAAGACTCCCTGGCTACCACTGCAGGCTAAAAAAAGGCATCATAACAGCACTCAATCGAATTATTTCTGGAAGCCACTGGTGAAAAGAGAATAAAAAAAGTTAACTGGAAACTTAAAAATCTAATTTCACATTTCACAACAGAGATATCCCTTTACATTGTGTTTATTGCCTGGTATGCTTTTCCATCAAAGCTTCAGCAGTGCTTCATACCATCTCCGCCACAAACACTGTCAAACGTGTGTGTGATATTCTGCCAGCACAGATGTCCAAGCCTTGGCCTGTTTGTCTGCTTTAATGCCCCATATTGAACTCCCCAGTGCATAACATGCCTTTCTGCCGCATACTCTTTTTCTCTCAGCCTGGCAGTCTTTATGGCAGCTTGCAAAGGGCAAACCACAAAGATGAAGAGCCAAGTGACCAATGCAACACATGTGGCCAGGCAGAGACACACACACGTACAAAGCCTAGTATTACTGTGGTACTTGCTAACAAACCGCAACCAATTTCAACAGAAATTGGTGCACACACACACCCCACCCAGTGCTGTGTCATCCAGACACAGCCAGGCCAAAAAAACAGCATGGGACTATCATGCATGGTAGAAAATGCTGAGAACAATCCTCAGACAAGCCAAAGTATAAAATACATATACGTCATACACTTCCTTTGTAACACATTTCAAAGTTGATAATACTTATTCTGATGCAGTAAAATAAAAATTGAGACGTGCACGAATGCAGGCCACTGGCAGTGTTGATGAGGCTGCAGTGTTGTGACCCAATACATAAAGTTTATATTCACTCAGACATGTTGCATTGATTGACCACGAATATGCATCTGTAATGCAGTTTTGCAACGATTCACATGTAAAAATCTAGCATGTTCTATAATGTGTATATGAAAAGGTTCAGTAAATGTTCCAAGTACCTCTATTAGATTTACAATTGAACAGCTCCGTAAACAGATTATTACGTTAGGTAATCTATTTTCAGACTTGGGGATACTATACAATATAGTTCAAAGAGGTGAGTCACCTTAAAGCTGTGGTCCATTACCCAGAAAGTCTATCTGCCAATGGAGTGAGACTATCTAGCCACTGTCTGTATGTGTGACGACCGTCTCCAGCACCCTGCTGCTCTGTCCCTCCACCGGCAGGATGACCCCATGTTCACACTCAGATAGGTGCGAGATGTTTAGCAACGTTTCTGAAACATCTATCCTTTCCCTGATACTCCAGTAGCTCTCCATTAGGCTACTCTGTGTCCACAGGTTCACCCTACCACCTATTGTGTGGGCACCAGCTGAGTGGATCTGTTGAATGTTACGATAAGGTTTCTTCTTTTTCACACCATCTGCTAGCCTCAGATCCCCAGATTAGACTGGATTTAGGTTGGCGGAGCAGATCCTTGGAAGCCTCAGATTCCGAAATAACAGCTGAATGATTTTATTGAGCTGATAAACACCGATGGACTCTGGCAGACATGTGTGACTCCACATCCACATATAATCTCAAAGGCGAAAATGCATCTCTCTAGTAGAGAGCGGAGCCCTGACCCCGCTGGCTTCGTCACCCCGTGGCCACAGAGGAAGCTCCTGTGAAGCTCTCTGATAGCAGAGAAGCAGCAGAGGCTGATAAGAGAGGTGTGAACAGCAGTGTAAGCGTGTCACTGCAGGAGGGAGAATGACAGACCATCATCAGGGGTTAGAGGGTTACAAGACCAGAGGAGTGCCAGACAGGAGCTGGCTGACCTGGTGTGGAGACACAACTTGCATTCACAAAACCTGCTCCTTGAAAATCAGCTGGGTAACGCAGACACTGTCCTATGTGTTCAGTTTGATGATTTAATTAAGCAAGACAAATGTTTTATGTTAGGTTTTATAAACAAATTGAATGACCTAATAACATTTAAGGTCAGTAAAAGACAAATGAAGGGAACTTGGAAAAAAATTTAATCAAAAGACTAATCAAAATGTCACTCCTACTGATAATTATATCACACATGAAACCAATAAAGTATAATAAAAATAGGAGATAAGAAGATGTTGCAACTTAATATGGAAATGCTTGGTATTACTGTAGAAAATGAAAAAATAATAATAAAACTGACAAAAATTATTTCATGTTTTAAATCAGGGTTGTCCAACTCATTCCTGATGGTGAGACACATACAAACTGAATTCATGCACATCGAAAAAATTAAATAATAGTTTAAGTGCCACAAGGGAGGACTACATCATTTAAAATAAATATTTATACATTTTTACAGAAACCTGTTTATGTTTAATGTTTTACAGAAAAATAAAAGCAATTCCAAAATTATTTTCATTTTACTGATGGCTTAATGTGTGAAATATTTCATGACGAAAAATTCAACTTAAGGTGAAACATCTGAAATATCCTCTCTTCCACACTGTTTCTCTTTAGACTAATTGTTGGTAAAACACTGCCACTTTTACGTTTGTATGATATTTGCAGCCTTCGGCGTGGTTTTGTTCACAAATTCACCCTCACAGCTTGGCCTTAATGCTAATGCTTCCTTGTCAGCATTAGGGTTGTCCGCTTTCAGTGGTCTCTCGCTCACATCTCATTGCAGTTATATGCAAATACAGTGTGAGCACCAAATAAATATAGAATTGTTTTGTGATGAAAGGCCATGAAAGACCATCCCACAGGTCAGACTGGACCACCTGGCAGGCCACTTTTGGTCCCGAGGCCTTATGTTTCACACTCCTGTGTTAAATAATCAATCACACATGTTTGAAGTCAGATTCATACGAGTGAGAACGAACTGTAAAAGGTGACATTGTCTCCAAACCGCTTTGATGATGCTTTATTAAAACTTAAAGTCTTTAAGTAGGTAGCATGAGGCTGCAAAGTAAGATTGAGTAGATGTTAAGAGACTGTGTGTAATTTTTAATAAGCTGAAAATTGGATTTTAATCTGTTGACAGAAATGAACGCCCAGGATATACGGTGAGGTCAAAACCATTTTGAATTCTACTCGGACTTGATGCATCATTTCACGCAGCTCTACAGTTCTACTGAGCTATAAATCCAGCATGTGACCTGGTGATAAGGTCCCCGAGCAGAACCTCCCCTCATCTGCTTCTTATCAAACTGTCGCACCCCCCCCTTCCTCTCTGCATCTCACCGTACGACACCCCCCACCCCCGCCTCCCACTACACACTGTGGAAAAGCACGACGGCACGACCTTTGACACTTTAATCAACGGGCATTAAAGAGACTCTTGAACAGAGCTGACGGACTGGGCAGATTGGACTGACAGGGCGACTGGCTGGCTGGCCGAGAGGCTAAGAGGGATCCAGGAACAGCGGCGCTGAAATGCCGTCGCCAACACATTGGAGGTGGCAGAGGTGGTGGGAGAGTGTTGGTCATCACAGGGTTTACAGATTAGTCTGGCTTATTAGTTCACTATAGGCACCTTTCACCCTCTTAGGACTGTCACACGTCACTTTGCTGCCTGCCGCCTTTGGGCCCCGTCTATGACACAGATGAAGGTGAAGGGGTGAGAGTGATTCAATGTGCCTGTAATGCAACACAACGGAACAAAAGCCACCAAGTACGGCAACAATAAAGAGCACACAAACACTAAAGCACAACAAGCAGACTTTTACCACAACTGCACTCAGCATTAGCACATGTCTACACAGATAAAAGGCTTTTTTTTCCTTTTGAATCTTAATCATATGTAACAAGCGGTGAAGTCACAGTGTATGAGGGGAATGCAAAGTGCACTGAGAGGACAATGGTGTAGTCACAAAACAGGGCAATTAAGTCAGACAGAAAATGAGAATTAGATCAATGTGCTGATACAGTTAGGATAAAGGAGCGAATGCCTCTAACTTACACGTGAAGCAGGGTAATATTTCAAACTCGTGCTCAAGTGGAAAGGTGACCAGACTGCAGGTCAACCAGCGGTTAGTCCATCAAATGAATTTCCAACCTCGCCATGGGAGGTGGTGTTTTTCCTTCTGTGGCCTACATCAAGGCCGTTTGCAATAATTGTAGACAACATAATGAGTAAACTGTTGGAATGACGCTGGCACAGTTTGTTATTCTGTGAACAACAGCTCGTAAATGAACAATTCAAAGCAGCTCTTGAAGGTATGACAGATGTTACTGAGCATTTACCAAACAACAGGGTCACTGTGGATTACATAATGGCTCTCTCTGCCAGAAAGAGAACCAAAATCTGATTTGTGTCATCATAAATACTGACGCAGAATTTCCATGCAAATGTTCTGTAATCTATTCTCCATATCTCACGGATGTTATTTACTGAACAAGCGGCCAGGCGGATCCCATTTTGTGTCTGAGGTTACAGGCCCCTGTGAGTTCTGGCCCAGTGTTTGCGAAGCGCCACACATGTAGACGAGTCATCCATCTCTCTGTTGTGGAGCAGCAGACTGGATTTAGTGTCTGCACCTGGACAGAGATCCTCTGCCTGTCCAAAAGCCAGGCCTCACTGTGACACTTTAAAACAGAGCAGACTCATTCAGCAGTCAATCAGTGGGCTTCACTTCCTCCGCTCATGTCATGTGTCAGAAGCTGCTCCTTCACCTCTCTGCTCCAACACATGCAGGCTTCAGTTTGCCAAGTCTCTCCTACGAACAGTCGACGTGTTGTATGAACATTTCATCGCACTCTTTCATGACAGGATTTCCATCAAGTCAGCCAACAAGCTTCATCTGACAGGTTGATAGTAAAGCTATAGGATTATTGTTGGTCATTGATCATTTTAACATTACTTTAAATTATTTTGTGTGCTTTGTTATATTTTATTCATTGTGTATTTGTCTTTTTTCACAGTTACAGGCTATGATGAAGAGATATTTTCAAAAGTGCTTTAAAAAGTTGACTGCATCAGTAAAATGCTACAATTAATATTTTCTGTTGTTAGTTTCAGTAATATAGAATAAATGGTGCTAAATTATTCTCAAAATGATACAACAATCCTTCTGTATTTGTTGAACACGTCAGTCAAGTAAGTAGGGGGTCATGCCAAACCCTGCTAATACTGAACCCAGAGCAGGATGAGCACACTCATAGCTACCAAGAACAACTTTGGATTCCATGAGTAAGCCTGAGTACCACACAGGATCAGGAAAAACGCGCAAACTCTTCATAGGGCATTCACTTCAAACATTATTCACTAATTAACTAAACTAAGTTTAAGTTGCTGCTTCATCCTAGTTCAGCGGCTCTGCAATCTACAGCTCTTCAGCCTCGCTTTGTTGGCTTCCTGCAGCTTTAAAAGAGCTTTTGTTGAAACACAAACAGTGAGAGAGACTTATCTTGTTCTGATTGCTGACTATGACACCTAAGATATAGAAAGTCTTTTTCTGGGCATCCATCATTAAATAAAGAAAACCCAATTTGAACATTTGGAGGTGACATTATGTCCAAAAGTACCCTGCACCAAGAGATGCTTTAGATCAGGTTTGTCAAACATAGAAGAGGTTTAGAACAAGGCCTATGGGCCAAAACCGGCCTGCAAGAGGTTTGAATTGGTGATGCTGCCATACACCAAGATTCCCTGATGCAAGCATTATCCTCACCGCCATGGTGTTACACACAAATAATGTAGCAGCCATAGAAGAGGTTTTTTTTTTGACATTTCAATGTATTTTGCACAAGAAGGTTTCATTAAAATTGGCTTTATGTTGAGAGTATAGTAATTGTCAATAGTAATTGTTAGGTTTCGTGAACCACCACAAAGAAAAACCTCAAGATGAAACTAGGCTGTACATAACATCTGAACTAAAATATGTTTGGCACGCCTGTATTAGCTTCTTTAATTCAGAGCGAAAACAGCTTTCAGAAACACTTCAACACTCAAAAACTGATGATATTCACATTAACTGTTTCAAACTAATAAAGTAGATGTAATAAAGTAGAATATCATAAAATGTCCGAGTGAGACTTTGAGCATCTTCTGTCAGATGTTCAGAGTGTGTTTTGGTTTTTTTCAATTAAGTTTAAAGTTTCAGAAACTTTTCTGGAGTGATGGCATTTTCATGATGGTGATCACCAGTGATGGTTTCATTATTTGTCGGTTGCATTCAGATCTACTGAGCCAGTGTTCTATTCACAATGTTTAATTTCTCATGGGAGCATTAAGTGGCCTTTGGTTCGGTACATACAGTGGCAGAGGCCACTCCCTTCAAGATAGAAATGTTTCATTACAGGATTATGGTGACCGCTAATAACACGTGTGTTGTGATTTACAGGGACCAATGCACTGTGCCCCCCGAGAGTATACGAGCCCCACCACATCCTCTTGCTACAGGGGTCAAAGATTCAGATTTTTCCTTACCTTGTCACCCGTCTCTACAAGTAGTCCTCAACCACACACTCAGAATGTATGACGCCTTTGTCAAAGGTCTTGCCTGCCTTTCCCAGGCATACCAGAACAGCAAGGCACTAATAGTGCTGTCAACCACATAGCTGACAGGACACTGTGAGGCCTGAAGCACAGTCTGCACCTTGGCTGTAGAGCTGAACCTCACAGGAGTGAGGATGTAGCCCGTAGGCTGGGTGTCAAGCCTCCGTCTGAGTCCAGACGGTTTGTGTGCCCTGAAAGCTGATTAAGCTAATGCACGCTGTGGGCAAAGTCGCACATTAGCCGCAGCTTTCAAAACACTAGATCATATTTTGTGGTAAAATGTTTTCCTTATAAATTTTGGTCATGAGTGAGTTGCCAGTACGCTCTGCCTCCATCTCCGTCCTCCTTCCTCTCGCTCTCTGATCTCACACTGATAGAGATGCCAAGAAAAGTGTTGATGACTCATGACAACTGACAACCTTTATATTTCAGGCAGATCTCATTTTTGGCCTCATTATTTCTCTTCCTCTGGAAATAAAAAGAAATCCCAGAGAAGCAAAGAGTAATGGTAACATTAAAAAGCTGATTCAGCTGATAAGACCGGGGTGAGAAAGACAGGTCATAGTTATGGCAAAAGGTTAAACAAGGGTAAACAGATTGAAAATCCAACAAATTAGTCATTTTCCAACAGCACACAAATAAGGAAATAAGCTCATAGCTGCACTTTTCTACATAACTTGATGGAAGAAAGGTACAAAAACAAGACTTAAGGCAGCACATTGCACAGGAATAATTGGTGCACAGAGTCAGAGAATGACAACTGGCCATAAAAGTTAGTACAGTTGAAGATGACCAGTCTCGAGGCCTGTGAGGACCTTCAAGAGACAATCAGTATTGGGTTACCAGGAGTGGCTGAGGGGGCCAAGAGAGCAGGATGCTCTCCTCACCCAGGAGCCCATAACTCTCCCCAGGCCAGAACCTCTGTCACTGTGGGCTGCCCTGGCTGCAGTTTCCAATCACCTTTCAAATCTGTTCCCATTGACAGCCTCCATTAACATTCCTGCCTAACCTGTCAAACCAGTGAGTGAAGGTTAAGTGGGGTGGTGGGTGGAAGAAGCCGGGGCCAGGATCAATTTTAAGACCTTGGAAGGAGAAGGCTGATGAGCATATGGGGAAAGGATAGAAACAGAGCACAGTAAAAATCAAAGACAGTGATAAAGAGTTAGGGGACAGGTTAGCAAAGAGAACACTGACTGGTCTGTATCTGTGATCCAAAGGATACTCTAAAAGCTGATTTATGCTGTCAAACCATGTCAAAAATCAAACGTGTCTGTATCTGATCCATACAGCAGCATTCAGACGTGAACTTTAAAACCTGAAGAGTGGGAGGGGGAAATTCGGTTAAAGTATTCCACATATCCAGACAGTCTTTAGAAAACAGCATTTTTAGAGTTGGACTCAGTTTTATCCATGAATGTCACAGATATTTAAAAACCAGTGTATTTTTCACCACAGATAGGAGTTTGAGGGGGATTTCAGATGCTTCACCTCCAGCTCATGATTAACACATTAACTACCCCACTTGATAACTGATAAGTACCACTATGCACCAGTATTCAATGCTTTTGCCAAGATTCTCTGTTGTGCAATTGGAGTGAGGGGGTGGTAAATCATGACCCAGAGGTGTAGTGGTTTCTGCAGCTGTGTGTAGATCCCTAATGAACTGACCCTGCTGTGCCTGGTCAGCAGCGGACGACAGAGTGGATGAGTTGACAAAAGCCAGGCTACTGAGCACCCACTCCCACCACCAGGATTCAGCTAAATCACCTCAGTCCCACTGTGACACTGAGGTTAGAGCAGAGTGGAGATAAACACTGGGATCAATAAATCTATCAGTCGATCCGATGTTTCCCGAGGCTTTCTTCTATTTAAACTGGTCAGCTGTATAGCATCACTGTGTCTGTTTGTACCTGCTATGAACAACCAACAAGTCCTACAGAACCACAATTGTGCTCAATTCAATAAATATATCAAAAGCAGCCGTACATGAAAATATTTGTTGTTCAAACATGGTAGGTTATTAAAGAATTTCTTCTACCATCTCAAGAAACGGTTTTCCATCCAGCACTTCTGGATGGATGCAAACTGCATTTCGTTGCCTTGTACTTCTTACATGTGCAATGACAATAAAGTTGAATTCTATTCTATTCTCTTCTATTAAGCTTCATTGTGTCTTTAGCCTTTAACCTGTAGGTCTCTGGTTATTTCTCTGGCAAGACTAAAAAAATAAGCATCCCTCGATTAATGTTCGCATTTGTATATTTGTTTTGCCTTTATAGTGATGTTTACAATTAGATTACAAGAAAATTATAAAAGCACATTTAAAAGTTGCATTAACATTATTATCAAATTAGGCCAAGAAAAAAGTTCTGTAGATGGTAGAGGTACATCTGCTCACCTAGAGAATACTAAATGGCATTGTATTGTCTTATCTGCTAAATCCTTTGAACCGCTAGGTGCCAATGTTTAAATGTAAAAGTCACAAAAAAAGACGGGATGTTTCTAAACACCAATTTTGTGGAACAATCTACCTGTTGATATCAGACTGAACTTTTCAGTTTACCACGGAACAGGTCCGATAAAGAGGAGCTACAGCACAGCCGTGTGCTGATTGGCAGGGACGATAGTCACTCTGGACAAGCCTGAAATATTTAAATATCTTATTAGCCTTATAAACCCTCCCGTTGTTATTTACATACACCACTTTGTGCTTACTGGTTGTTTTGTTAACTTAGCTTATTGAAATGTCGGTGATACACAGCATCTCAGTCTTCTGACGAGGTGCAGACCTCTCAGTAACAGGAGAGGAGGAGATTCAGTGAAACCTGGACGCTGTTGTTTTGAATGAGAATGTTTTCGAAGCTCTGACACAGAGAATGGAGGCTCATGGCTTTGCTCGGATGTCGAACTGAACTGTGGCTGCAACTTCTGCATTAGTCTCGCAACTACTGTTGCATGACATCACATACCTGTGTCGTTAACAATCCCACCTACATTTTAACCGTACCTTCTGTGGTGAGATGGGGCTACAGAGTTGGGTCTGGGTGCGCTTTGCCTTACTGTACCTGCCTGGCCCGGCCCGGCCCAGCCAAACACATACTGCACAGTGGGACCGAGGCTTTATGTCCGGTTACGGGACATATTGAAGTGAAAACAGCTGTTGCATTTTGAATGTCTTTTGACACCACAACCGTGCTTCCACTGAAAACAAGTCAGTCTCCATGGAAACTGAGAAAAATGCAACTTTTCTGAAATCCTGCTGCTACGCATATAAACCACTGCCCTAGTTAATAGTTCTTCTGCAAATGCATGTCTAGATGGTTATTAACAACAATGCTTGTGCCATGACTCTCAGTCCATATTTTCCTGGGACTTAGGAGTTTCATCGATGCTAGTCACCCGGAATAACAATCTAACTTCACGGTCTGTCCATATGAATGTCTGTGTGTTCACTGTTGTGAATGTTTAAGGCATATTGTTGTCTACACGCATGTGTGTGGGGTTTTCTTACAAAAACAACCAACAGCGCAAACTAGTGGCAAGCCATGAAAACTAAGTTTTATATATCTGAAACGAAAAAGTAAAAGCGATACATTCTCCCATGAAACACTGTTGTGTAAACATGGCTTTATTTCATCTTTCTTTGGGGTTCATTGGCGATCGAATTACCAACATTTTAGAATTGGAAGATGACCCACTCTACCAACCAAGCTCCTAAATCTTGAGAATACTTCGTCATCATCCCAGCACGCCGGTTGGCTCTCTTCTGGGAAATGACATTGAAGATGTTCCTGTGTGGTCTGTGGGGGGACTCCGAAGACAAATGAGGACTCAGCATAAAGAACCGAGGGGAATCACAGAACTCAGAGAAGGAACTGCTTCCATATTTTGAGGATAAATATGTGACGACAGAGTAAAGACTCAGAGAATCCATCCGTCAGTCTGTCTGTCACTGGGACAAATCACAGCGGTTTGGACAATAGAAACAAATATGCTTTGAACAGCACCAGGCCAGGATCTGCAGCAAACAAAACCTGGTCTTTTTCCTTCCATTGGCCATAAAAAAGCAGCACACTAACATGAGGACTTAGCTGAATCCAGCAGTGTTTCTGAACATGAGCCAACCCGGGAAAAAAGTCCAAAGACCTTGTAATTGGTACGATTGGGAGTTGTCTGTTTGTGTGAATGAGAGTATGTGAGACTAAGCCAATTATAGGAGCGAATTAGACGTTAGCGCAGGTTGTGCGTGTCACATTCCATTCCTGAATGAGCATGAGTGAGTCTCTGACCGCCCCCTCCCTACCACTCTGGTTCCTAACGGCTGATTCTGTTAATTGCTGCCCCTTTTTATTCTGTGAGAAATCCATCTCACCGCCGCCACTGTCCCACCCAGACCTCCACACCAACCATTAGCTTAATTAATTAAATTTTTACACAATCTCCACATCAGAAGTAATCTCAAAGAACTCAAGCCCTCACTCTTCGACTGTCTTTTGATCATCAACCATGGTGCCTTATGTGGCCCAATAACGTTCTCCTTGTATCCTTTGGAAGACTTGGTGCTGGTTTATCTCTGTGTGGTAAAGCTTTGCCCACTGTGCACGCATACACACACACACACATACATACACACACACACACACACACACACACATCCCCCGAGTCTCTGAGGGAACATACGG
>OMNM01000403.1:0-11001 GCA_900302745.1 Parablennius parvicornis
AGTCTCTCCCGGAAATCGATGGTGTGTGTGTGTGTGTGTGGTAGTGTTTGTGTCTGCATGTATGTAGAGGAAGCATGGATGAGGAATTGGGGGTGGGGTGGATGGAGGGGTACAGGGTGGGTAACTGACAGACTCAAGCTGGGGACGTTTGTCGCCGCTCGTCACTTTTCCCGTCAGCCAACGGACATGACAGCCAAGGCGGGTGAGAGGCGAGTGGCGGGCTCTCAGGACCCGAGCAGGAATGAGCACAGAGTGACAGATGGCTCCTTCATGCTCAGGCCATCATGATGGGACTGGGAGAAGAGCGAGTAGAGCGATGGACAAAGAAGAATTGTGGAGAGAGGAAGGAGGAGATGTCTTGTGACAGTATCAAAACCCACCAGACACTCTTACCCAGTCTGGCTGTCATCTTTTCTTAACAGGGTTTGCCACTGGCTTCGCAGCAGCAGTGCTTGCTAACATTTGACACAGGTAAACAAAGTCGGATCAGTGTACAATCTTGAGTGGGTGAAGCCCCAAGTACTACTTTAGTTTCCTTTTACATTGTGCCAAATTAAATCTTTGTTTTATGTTATATTCTTGAGAGTTGAGATTCACTTTAAAAAGCCATCAAATTATGTGCTTGAGTTAGTTATTGCTCTCCACAAGTTATAAATATTCCATTATTATGAAAAAGTCCATACACTTGCCCATATAGATCTTTTTAGGTGGTAGTTTCACACGCACCTCTGGCTCCAGAGGTAGGTCCCAGTGACTGTCTTGTTTCGACAACAACATCTAATGGGTGTGTTTTATTATCAGGGAGTCTTTAAATCAAATTACATTTGGTTGTCATTACTCTACCATATTGTTCCAAAGTGGCCAAATCCCCCCCCCCCCAAGACAATGTAAGCTCTCTTGTCTGAATTTTTTCCATGATCCGTGTCGGGCTGAAAAAGTAATCAAAAACAATTCTAAAACAAACAAGATTCTGAATTTTTTCTATATTTGCTCACTATGTAGAGGACTCGGAATCTTGTGGCAACAGATTTTCCCAATTTGGAGAAAGCTGCTGCATGATTGAGACAGCAATCTCTTATGGCATATTCAGCAGACTCTCAGAATCCCAAATTATCTATCTAGTTGTACATCTAGTTGCGTACCTATATCTCCGCTTTCCAGGCTGATTCCAGTGCCTCATCGTGGCCATCTGTGGATTCATTAGAAGCCAATGTCTCAGTGTCTAGTCAAGCCAGAACGCATGTTGCGGTAACCCCCACTGGGATGCTCATGTCAATGCAAATTGGCAATTTCTTGATATACACAGTATCTGTCTGTGTGAGCAGATATAAAAAAAAAAAAAAAAAAAAAAACTCTGCAGAAACACGTCAATATTCACAAATATATGGAAAAAAAGAGACCGGCAATGGCGACTGAAACCAGATTCACTGCCATGTTGGCGGCGCGCTAATCTCTTTGTGTGTCTTCATTTAGAAGAAATCAGCTCAAGTAAGCTTGGCAGATGGTGGTCATGGGCAAAATTGAAGGTGAACATTTACATGATCAAATTCTTACCATCCAAACACAGCTTATAAGGTGGACAGATTCTACATGTTTTACATGATTAACTTGGTCTTTGAATAAAATCTGGATTTAATTTTTCAACGTTAGTGTGTGCTTGATTGTTGTTTTCTAAAAACAATAGGATGTAAACTGACAGTTGTCCTTATGGATCTTTCAATTCCTTCATCATTTTCAATTATTACTGGAAGAGGACAAAAGGGAAGGACGTGTTCTTTAACTGGGCATGGAGCCATACATTTGAGCCTTTGGCAGGAAAGAGAGCCGTCGATGACGTTGCAAACTGACAAACGCGTCCATATGTTTGTTCCATGATCGTGCTGCTAGAAAACCAGCAGTATGCTTTAGGAAGCCCTGAAGGCTTTAGGACAAGGGCATCCCGAAATCTGCGTCAGGGATGAAAAAGTTTGAAGTTCTGAGTTGAAGAATGAGTCACGCCTAAAGTTTTGTCTCCTTGCAGGTGGAGAAACAGATGGGGTGCAATTTTTGAAATATTTGACATGTGATGAATAGAGTTATATACCCATGGAGACAAGCTAAACAACTGAAAGGTGGGCTGACGGAGCTACAGGAACCTTTCAAAATTAGACTGATTACATTATTTTCATTAAATAATGTGACCGCCAAATCCCTTTTAAATTGTGAGTGACTCAAAAATAAGGCTGTAATGATAAAAACAACAAAACAACAACAAAGCACTAGGGGAAGTGGAGGATATTTCCAACTCTACCAGGAAGAAAAATTGTAAAGTAAAAGACATACCGCAAAAGCCTCTTTTCTATTTTGATTCAGGTCACTGAAGGCAAAGCCGAAACAAAACAGACACACACAACCTTGTAAGACAAATGGGTTTTGTCATCCCCACAGAAGGCTCCCTTTTTGTCAAAGACCCAGAGGCTGTGGCTACGATGAATTGTGACATAGCCTAATTCCTTTGGAATTGCAGTACAGTCGATAAAGGAGCAAACGGTCTGGCAATGACCTCCAGGATAGTGTTATTGACCTATTTTGCATACACACTGGGTGCGGGAATGGACAGGCGCTTTATTTGTGCCGTTATTTATTGGTCCGCAACATGACTGTAATGCCTGTCCAGGGACTCAGTTGGAGTGCAGTTATAGATTATCATGATTGCTAGTTATTAGTGTGTGTGTATGTGTGAGAAAGCGTGCGTTCCTGCGTGTGTGTGTTGGAGGCATGCGCTGGAGCACATACACTCACACGGGATGGGGGAGATTATCCAGAGCCTTTCTGTTTGAATAAAGAAGACAGGGGCAGTCTTGTGCAAATTGTTATTGAAATAGTTTAATACCAGTCCAACTTAACTTCAAGGACAAAACTGGCAGCACAGTAGCCGGCAGCTTATACGTAAATATTATGTGTATGTATACACTGTGTCAGAGCTGTCTCAAGACGTAATTGCAGAGTGAAAAGTGGCAAACATTTACCTTCACATCAGTTTTTTTTTGGTGTTTTTTTTCAATATTTTGTCAGAGCCGGGCAAGACTGAAATCTAGTCACACAACACCTCTCCCTGTCCCTAAAAGAGGCACAAGATGAGGGATGTAAAACCATTTCTTCAGCTACATGTCACCGTGGCGGACACTTAAGCCGTGCAACTTGTTGTCTGTGGCACTGGGATGAACCCTTTCCTCTCGCATCGCAGAGGGAGCAAAAAGACAAGGGCCACTCCTTTCCATCTCATCCCTTTTTCATCGCCTCCTCTCAACCCTGAATCAGCATCAGTGTCGCACTTAAGAACACTTCTTGGCACCAACTCAAGGTCCTTTTCGCCTCTCTCGTCCATGGAAAGACGCCCCGTAGTGGGCCATGTAATTTGCGCTGACAGTGGTATTGACTATATTTAACCGACTGATGAATGGCAAAAATAAATGAGACTTCCAACAGAGCCCCGCAGACCTCCAAAACAATACATAACAATCATGTCTTCTGCAAATGAAAAAAGCTCAAGTAATCCACTGGCAATTAGCTGGAATGTTTAAAGGGAAAAGGGCAAAACATAATTGGGTAAAAACATGACGAAAGCAGCAGTATTTGTTTGATTTCTCCAGATCATATTTACAATCGAGAATGTCATCTTACTGAATATGCTGAAGAATCAACTGGTTTCAAAGCTATTTTTGTTGTTAAGGAAAGTTAAATTAGCAATATGCTTCTTTTTGTACTTTGTTCTCTGTCCTTCCATCTAAGTTTTTGCAGGTACATGGTATCTCCGTGGGATTAATTGCTCATTTAGTAACTCTTTTCCATATTTCACGCTTGAGAGAATATCCAAATTAGCTTTGCCATCAGAGTTCACTTCCTCCACTGGGGCTTGAATGACCACAGTTTAGGACAGATCACTCAGCCAATCGGGCGCTTGAAACTCATCAGCTGGGCGGGTCAGCAGTCCTAGCCATCGCCCACTTCTCTGGCTGTGTGTTGGTGAGTTGCTCTGGAATTAATTGTGGTGGGAGGACATAGTAGATTCGTAGAAATCGAGGCATTCAGGCCCTTGTTATTATGGAGGCCATTTATTCCCTAGTAAATTAGAGTTTGACTGAAGGCATCACAGGTTACCAAATGGACCCAGTCAATGCTGGTCTGGTGGACTGAGGGAAGGGCAGTGGGATGGAGGCTTTGCAACTAAGCGACAGTTATTATTCAGATATGGACAGCACTGTGGCGGGCATGCTGGAATCGACCTAATGGGGTGGGAAGGTGCAGTCGATGGCTTCCTCAGACGCTCGGCTGCACTGATATCTCTCCTGCTTTTTCTCCTCTTTCAACACCCCCCTCCTCCAACCGGCTATCCATCCACACTGACGTATTCTGATGACTCGTGTCATTAAAGCTAACGTCCGCTGAGGAGGTAATTAGCCAAAGTATGGCATTAATCAGTTGCTAGAGCCCCCCGCGCCTGCCGGGGTGTCTGGGACGTGCTTCTCACAACCACATTGGCCTCCCGTGGCCCCCTGCGGACCCCTTTTTTTCCACACATGGTGGGCATTAACCTTCGGAGGCTTGGTCATTTGTCTATGACGGGCCCAAGTTCGTGAAGCTTTCTTTTTGTATTCCTGCTACTGGATGGAGGCTGTAAATGCCAGAGCGGCATGGTCATCTGTAATGGGAGCAGCCAAGCATGGAGAGGACACCGAAGAATGTAGTCCAGAATATTTTAGCTTGTTTTGAGAACAGTCTCAGACAAACTTCTAAAGATACACACTTGTTTGAAGTGGATCTGCTGAATCTACCATCCATCTCTCACCCGATCTTGAATAGATTACAATGGCAGGTATGCCTTGGATATCTTATGTGTTTAGGAAAGAAACACCTTCCTTGACTTTACAGTTTTGAAGCCTTGTGTTTGAGCGACTAAATGAAGCTTGTTTAGTGTTGACCGATGGGTCATTTCTACGTCCTGCAGCTCATCAATGTTGTCCCAGACAAACAAATCACCGCCTCTTTGCCAAAACAAAATGGCTTCCATCCGTGTGTGCACAGTGACATCTCCATCTGCTGTCAGACAAACCATTAAAAGTGCAGGGCAAAATTTCAACCCTGTCAGTGCATATAAAGTCTCTCATTTCTCTCCATCAGCACAGTCTACCAGTTCTGCACAGCAGAGATAGACTCAATCTAAAAACGGACTCCCATACTGAACATTTTGATTTCATTACCACCCGCCACTGAATATTCATATACTTTTTTTTAACTGCTGTGTCAAGTCACACCTGGAACCAGCGGGGCATCATACATTATTCATTAGCGAAAGGCAATGGGGTGTGGTCTAATAGAGTTTACTGGGGTGCCGAGAAGCTTGGTCTCCACTTCCTGATCCATTAATGTTGCATCCTCTCCCACCAGTGGTGTCGAGCTAACCTCCCGCCCATGCGACAAGGCCCTGGGGTCCTGCAGGAGCCGCTCGGCTCTCCTCATTTAATTGTTCTTGCGCTGACCCGACCAGGAGATTAGCGCAAAGAACAGGAGGCGGAGAGGGAATACTGCCAGCCCTGGATTTCTCTTTTCTAACCTCAGCAAGTCCAAATCCACTGCTCGCCAGGGAGTGGTGCAGTGAAGGTGATGTCTATCCAGTTAAAGCAAGCCATCTGTACAGCGGCACACAAAAATGGAAGCAGTGTAGAATTGAAAAAGTGAGTCAGGGAGAATTTATGTAGAGAAATGTTACATAGACATTTAAAGGGCAGTGGTTAACTTGGAACAGTTTTCTGACTTCATATCTCTTAAAAACCAAACAATATCTAAAGGTGAGTGGACGAGATGTAAAACTGTACTGAACCTTGCATTGATGAAAGTATGTAGAAATAATACTAATAATAAATGTAACTACAAAACAGAAGCTTCAGCTTTGGATGATTAAAAACTGTCACTTGATATCAGATTCAGTCAGTAATTTATCAACTATGGAGGCAATTGCTGAAGCAAAGCCTGGTTGATTAATCAGGTTGTTCAATACTAGCTTATACTGGTTAATATTCTTAGTGGTACAATACACGAAGAGCAATTAATATTATTACTCCAACAGTTTAAAACTTTCTTGTGAATTTTCACCTCCTTTTTCTTTTCTTTTATGTCTCGCAGGCAGTGATCTTAAACTTTTGCAACTCATTACAGTTAACTATGCTATAACTCTGCTTTAGGTGCCGACACTTTAATTGGCTGAGGCATGTGAGGCATGACACATTTTTCATTGAAAATGCCTTAGCTTGGGGTTTGCCACCTATTTGCCCACTGTCCTGGCGCTGCCTTCCAAGTCATAACACCGGGGGGAGAGAAAATCTCCCCCGGACTGGATGGCGGAAGAGACCAGCGCTCTCATTCTCAGTGTGACACATGTGGCCTCACTGCCTTTGATGGACACCGGAGGCATCTGTCACACACAGAATCTCAGTTCAATCCTGCATATGATGCTTTGACTGGAAATACCACATCAGAGTTGCGATCAGGGGTCACCTCCTGTCGTATGTCAGGAGCTTCTCCTCCTGACCTTTTCACCCCGGAGTGATAAAGGTTACACTGCACATTAATCCCATGAGTATTAAAGGCTTTGTCCAGAGTCCCATTCTCATGTCTGACCTGGTCCACAAAGCTGAGTGGCAAAGCCTGCGCTAAAGTGCATTATGCTGAATTTGCTCTGTTGATCCTGATTTGATCAGTCAGTCTCAAATTCCTCAAGGTATGATTTTTATCTGATGTTTTGTCTGTGTACGTTTGGTTCCATCAGATGCATTAAATGTATTGGAATTATAATAAGTGGCAAGGGAAAAATTATTTTAATATGCCACAAAATAACCTTGAGGACTCCATAGTGACTCCATACAACACATAATATATTAGTTTGATGAAGAAAGGCTTTGCACTTTGATTTTCTCCTTTTATACAAAAGTGAAGGTAAGATATCTAACGTGTGTTTAACAGATAATCAAAATTGAACCCCTGTTAACAAGGTCCTGCCAGTAAAAGCTCAGTTTTTCCTCAGTTGCTGTTTATCATAATTAATTAGACAATAATCCACTTATGAAAACCAAACTAACTAATAACATCTTCAAATGGAAACTGACCTGTTAAGCTGATTTTGTTGGGGTCTGTGATTCATCGGCCTTTGACAAATTTCCCGTTAATGGCTGACCTGGGGTCAAATCACAAGAGATGCATTGCATCCTACCCACCATGTAACCACCAAGTGGGGCTAAGATGCACAAATGCTCCTATTTTGTTGTGTATTTATGTAAAAATACGCTTCCTGAGCATGCACAATCAATTATATTCAAGCAACATCTCTTAGTTTTGCGATGTGCAAGTCACGCCAGAATCCTTTGATGTTTTAGTTACGCTACTTTGATTTAAGACAGTTGAGTAATACAGTCGGTAGTAGAGAGTCAGAATCAGACAGAGTTTTATTACCAGGTATGTTCAGCATACAAGGAATTTATTTTAGAGTTTTTGGGCAGCATTAGCACTGGACAAATGTACAGACTTACCCACTGAAACCTGCAAATATTCTCTTAACGTCTGGACATGTTCACATAATACATGTTTAACCATACAAACATGCAAATTGTTTAAGCATAATTACATATTTACGATTGAAACAAGGGGGGGCACAAGCTTAGCACATACTAGCAAAGAAGACAAAAGTGACAGGCACATGTGAACAAACGATGGGAGATATAAAGATCACTGAAATTTTCTATTTAAAAAGATGATGAGATTTCTTTAGCAGTCTTCCAGACTGTCTGTTACTTGTCTGTCTTCCCTCAGTCCCTCTTTTTTATCTGAGATGGCAGTGGAGAGGCATGTGCAGGCACCCAAGGGGGCGACGATGCTAACTTTTGCCTGTCCTCTGCACCCTCTGAGACGGGGCTTTGTTTGAGCAGCAGCTGGCTACTCAATCAAAGCGTGACCTTTTCTTTCCTCTGACATGTAACGTCGGGACCACCACATGCACTGGTTTCTTGTCTCCCGCAGCCACAGTGTTTGTTCTCTATATCATTTCACACGTTTTGAGTGGAAGACTGCGCGAGCAGAGGAGGAAGAGTAAACAAATGGTTACTGATGGATTCCATGAGTGAAGAGCGGCCTTGCCTTTTTGCTTTTGACAGCGGGATTTCTTAAGCCGCGACGATAGAGACGGAGTGAGAGACATGAATAGATGAATGAATAGAGAGGGAGGGGACCATATTGATCATGTTTTATGAGCTCGCCAGACTGACTGGTGAGGCGACGGAAAGTAGCTGCTACTTGTGTTTTTGTCCCAAGATCCTCCATCAAGACGCTCATGTCCAAGGTAACAATCAATCTATCGATAAAAAGCAAAACAAACAAAAGGTAAAAAAAAAATAAATGATGCATCACCCTAACTCCACCACTCCTCTCTTGTTGCCGCAAACAAAAACAATGACAACCAAATAGATTTGAGAGAGCGCACGCTAGCCCTACTGCAAACATTGGCTGGGGGGGCGGGGGTTGGAGAGCTGGCACTAAACACAATTCAGCCTTATCATGTCTCGTAGGCTTCCCTCCCTGAAATGATTGTTTCACTCAAATGAACAGATTGAATATATCATGCATCCTTGGTGTCGATGGAAATAAATCTTTCAAATATGCTTTTTCTTTTTTCCCCCCCAACAAAGCAATTTCTTAGCCGACGTGGCTCTGACTGAGGGGGCCGTCTGTCATAAATTCACTCCGGCAAGTGCATAAATCTCCCTTACAGATAACATCAGGTGTGGATTGAAGAGAGCCGGAGAGCAGCAGGGACATGGTAAAGCCTATGCATGTTTGCACTGCGGGCACAAGCTTTTTCTGAGTGCGTTTGTTAAGCACCTGAGACTGTTTACTGTGTCTGTGCATTTTTGTTGCAAAGCTTTATAGGTGCATCTGCTATCTGTCATATATTTTCTGCATTATACACATGCTTTCTGGCTGTGCGGGTGATTTACATGATTGATTTTAATGAGCCATTATCCACCTGCCACAATGTAAACGATCTGTCCTGGTTTCACAGTGGACAACTCGGCCTCACTCGCGCTTTACTTTGGTTTGGTTCCGATGAGAATGCCTTCGTCCCCAGTAATACATTCAGCTGTATTCACAAATGTAAAGTGCACTACAAATAAAATGCATCATTATCATTATTATATTCAACTGTGTCCATGATCGTCTTGCTCCATTTTTTCTTTTAATCCCTATCGTCGCTCCCACACTCTCATCCCCATCCTTTTGTCTTCGCTTTTCTTCTCCCTCCCTCCAGCTAGCTCATCCTTGCCCGCCTCCCTTCCCCTTGTCCCTTTTCTTCCCCTCTTTCGTTCTCTCTCCCGCCATGCTGCCCTGCGGTTACTTTCTGACTTGTGTGCAGTTTAATAATCATTAGGACAGAGCCCCTAATGAATAAAGTCACTTGGACTAATTGCTGGCAGTGTTTTGAGATACCGGAGAGCATGGAAGGGACCGAGGAAAAACTGAGAACGCGGACGTTTAATAGCTTGTTGGTGGAATTTTCAAGAGGTAATTAGAAGCACTTACAGTAGGATGACCACACACCGCTTGTTTGTTTTTTTGCAGAACATGATAAATCTTTTGGTTGATGGAGCAAAACGGTGCTTAGCCTCAGAAAGCAAATGTGGCTGAAAATGGAGAGAAAAAGAATTTGATGATCATCTGGGTAAAAAATGAGACCAGCGGGGACGGCGGTGGTACTCATTTCTCTTTGTGATCTGGATATTTGACAGGGTAAAGCATGAAATTCACAAATAGATACTTAACATGTCTACGGTGTCAAAAAAAATAGACATTCTTGATGCTTGTATCACTTGCATTGAGGCATTCAAATAGCAACCTCTGTGTTTGGTTCAATCAATTCAAATTCACTTAAATTGAACTACTACAAAGAAAATGCAGAAAATAACTTAAAGAACCAGTGTACACATCCGAATCATCGCCGGTGCAGTCATCAATTCCAAAAGCTTCCACATTTTTTTTTTTTACAAGTTTGCAGACATTCTATATTGGCCACCATTAACCTTATCACTACAGCCCTAATACATATTTGCTGCCTGCTTCTGTTTCTGTTTCCCAGTGGGCACAAGTGAAGTTGATCAAAGCTATTGCAATTTTAATAAATACACAGATAAATAAACTGATGGATGCTGCTGTATCTACACCATTTTCCCCAATGCATTTCTAAACCATGTCATATCTTATTTCTGCACACTGAAAAACACAATTACAATAACTGTCAAACCTGAGTTATACAAAAAAATTGAAGTTTTGTCCAAACAACAGAAAAGTGTAAGCGTAGTGAGGTGACAACCCCGTCACTCTGGATCAAACATATAAGTAGCCGCCGATGTGTAGGGAGACAGGTGTGGCTTAGCCCTGTGGCCACACTGTGTGTGCATAGCAGTGTGTGTCTGTGTGTGCTTGAGTGCGTGGATATGAATGTGTTTCTCTCCAGACCCTCTCAAAGGAGAATGCAGGTGTATTGATTTTTTAGCACTGGCTATAGAAGGGAGCCAGATATTGGCATTAAACCCCTTTGACATGTTGCTCCCAATGAACACTACATTGTGCACACAAGAGAAAGGCTTGTGCACAAGCAGCCGTCTGGATATCATAAAGCATGTGGTGAAGTGTGTGTGTGTCCGCAGTAACTCCACAGCTTCTCTCCAAACATATCCACCTCTCAAACTTGAACCGAAGACAAAAGTGACCCAGACTTAAGTGAAATACACACATTGAAACATTTTCATTTATCACACCTGCAGACTGTGTACAGGCATACCTTCGCACCCGATAACCCAGGCATGTAAAATTGACTGCAGCTTCGCGCTAAAACATGGCCCGAAGTTCGCTCGCTCTCTCTCTCTCTCTCTCTCTCTCTCTCTCTCTCTCTCTCTCTCTCTCCCCTCTCCTCTCTCT
>OMNM01000404.1:0-19445 GCA_900302745.1 Parablennius parvicornis
CAGAGGATGCATTCACTGTTTCCACAAGCTCTTGTACTGATGTACTGATGTTATTATGTCCATACCTCATAGATGTGCTGGATAGCAAGGCATTTCAGATGAATAGCAGTTACTGTTAAAACAAATCATGAAGACGAGCCCAATCACCATCTTTGTTTGCAGTGATTGAGGTTTGTGTAGAGCTTAACTTAGCTTTGAATTGCACATCTCTTTGAGTGCCTGACTGTTCAGCCCACGTGTAGATCTCTCTTTTTGTATTTTGTAGGATTGCCTTGTTTTCCTCAATTTGTTTTTGCAATTCAATAATGCTTTCTATCCATTTCAATTTGTGTGTTCATGTAATATTTTAAAAGATGTAACGTGGGTACCCCGAGCGGCCGTCTGCTCCAACCATGTACAGTAAGCTTACGGTTAACTCTGAATAGGATGGGTAAATGTGAAGAAGCAATTTCCACAAGAGGATCAATCAATTATGCTTTTTTTTTTCTTTCTTTCTTTTATAATGCGTATACTACTTGCATCTTGTCCAAAGACAAGATGTATGTCTTGTTGTGTAACTACATTCATTATGCTAAACATTTTCATTTTCACTTTGACAAACTGCCATTGTTGGTGGAGAAGTTTCAGGAGTGCTCTGCACTCATATGTGCAATTTCCCTATTTAAAGCTCACAAATTGCTTTGAAAAGGGTCTTTGAATAGCTTTCTGTACAGCACTGTTGCATGTAATATTTGGAGATGTATTTGAATTGCTTGACAACCACCCCCCCACCCCCCATTAATGTTGACAATGATCCTTGAACCAAACGAGGTCTTTCAAATTAGCAGCTTTATGTTTTACACATCTATACAAAGGTCCTTGATTTCAGTATGTCGCTTCATCATTGAAAGTCAATTGCCTTCAAAACACTCAGGACCTTTTTTTCTTTTTTTTTGCCAGTAGATGCTCAGTTACATCCAATGCAATTACAAGTTACAGGCAGAATCCTTGCTGTCTTTTGCTTCCTTCTAATGAAGTGGTGTAAGTCAAACACACCAAGTCTGTGATTCAAGATTTCACTCACAAGAGAAATGTGCGGCTGAAGATATATTTAGAAAAAATATCTTTTCAAATTTTTTAATGTAAAAGTAGCAACAACATTAGTGAGATTAAATAGGACAAAAAAATGCTTGGATGAAGCTTTTTCATTTGACTCAGTTAATGAAAAAACCAAATAAATGCTGAAAAGCAGCAGGGGATGTTTTGAATTTCACAAATACTTTGCTTTGATTTAAAAAATTTAACTTGTTTAAATTCTATTGTGCGTTTTAATTTTTGTTTGGACCGGTTCCACAAGAAATATTATCTAGTAGACATGCAGACTCATAATATGAGTGAATCAATAACTTTAACAACTCTAATCAGAAACAATATAGACTTTCCTTTAATTTATTAATTAATCAATTAATTCATTCATTCATTCATTGATTAATTAATTAATAACACAGTGTGACTGAGTTAAAAAATATGTTTAAAAAATTATTTTTCTCTTGTTTAATTATTGATAATTTTTTTTTCAAATACTAAAAAATGTTTGATACCCTTTGGAGTCTTTATAACACATTCAAAACTGTTAAAGCTTTTATTCCATTTTTGATGCTGCCCAGCAGCCTCAATAAGCACGTGCACATAATCCAGCAGTTAGGACAAATGCAGTTCTTTAGTCTCTGCTGTCATTAAATCCTTCCGGGGCTTACATTTATACTTTCCAACATTATGCTTCAAGCGGTGCTTAATAAATGCTGGCAAGAATTGCAGGTTTATTATACCTTATTGCTCTTTCCTTTTGAGGACTATCATCATGTTGTTATTACGTTCAACACTGCAGGGGTGTTGTTGCTCGAATGCACAACCTGTCACCATGCAATAACTCCGGACTGCACACAGACTTCTTGAAAAGAGCGAGGGGCACTTTATTCCACATACAGGCCAATACTTTGGCACAAAAGCAAGGAAAGAAAATCAGAGCAATAGATATTTAAGAGGCCATATGCGTGACTCTATATATGAGGACCAAAGGCAAAAACAGAATTCATAAATGTTATAACAGCACAGCTGCTCTTGTGAGAGCAAACATGTAAATAAACCTCCTCTGGGGGCCCAGAAATATAAACATATCAATAACATATTACAGAGATTACATTATAAAACAACATCCCAGGCTGTAGAAGATCAATGCTGTACAATATGCACAAATGACCGGCATAAAGAAAATGTCTCAACCACTTTGAGCAATTCAAAGCAATTGGGCTCTCACAACCTGAAGTTGGCAAAGTGCTTTTATCCAATACTCTCTCAGCTGCCCTCTTTTTTAAGAGGAAAGGGTGTTTTTTTTTGTTTTTTGTTTTTTATAGTTTTAAGAATTGTAATTTTGTTTGTATGATAAATACATGTTATTTACTTATCTATTTTTTACGATAAATACCCCAGTTTAGCCACTATAAATGATGTGGTGAATCATTTTATTTATGTTTTTGAGAAAGTGTGTCCAGAGCTGGAATATTAACTGAATGACTTTGAATGCTTTACGAAAGAACTCTGTGTACAATTACATTAAAATGTCCTTGCAGCTATTGAGCAAAAATGTAATTATAAAGATTAATGTGTTCATATAAATGAAACATCTGCTAATTGTCATGCGACCGATACGTTGTTTGAGCTAGTAACTTATAGCATTTTAAATACTGCCCACTTACATCAGGAATTTGTCCTTCCAGAGTTGTATATTTTATCATAAAATAAATCCGCAACATGGACCCTGCTGTGTATCATTTTACAAATAGCAGCTCTTACAGTATTCTACATTATTGGAAAAATTCTTCATAATTAGGTTGACAATTCCGATGAGAAGCACAACTTATTTACTGAAACCCGGCATGTGTTAGAAGCAACATAACTATGGCTCCAATAAATGGAAGAATCACAAATCATATTAATCAGACGAAATCCTGAAATGGACTGGATTTATATTTTCAAAAATTCATTAATACTATGAATTGTACTGTATTACTCGCAGAAGTTAGATAAGCACAGCATAACAGATGTAGTGTTGAAATCTTTAAAGATACAATATGTAAGATTTAAGTCATGTCACTTTTGTGCTTCAGGTGACAGCAGTCAGTCACTGTTCTTAGATATGCTGAAATTTGCTGTTGGATGATACCAAGAAGTTCAGCTCTGGTTTTTTTGGGGGGGGTTTATAAACTGCTCTGACATTGGAATACACACAGAATGTATTTATTGTGTCAAATCGTGACAATTATTAAACACTTGTGTGTTTTGTTGCTGTGTGCATTGCAAGTATTTGCCTGTGACTTCAGAGAACAAACAGGGATACAGTATTATGCTCGATGACGAATTGCAGCAGTTCACAATTTGCTGTTCATTGTCGATACAAAATCAGGAAGTAAAAAAATCTTTTCCTATAATGAGGTTTCTATACAACTGAACTAGACACCGGCTGCATCCTGGAGTTGTGGCAGAAGGTTATTGATTTCACGTCGCAGCAAAGAACCAACAATCAATAATTAACAGTAAGAAGCACAAAGGCATTGAAAAATGTCCCAGGGAGCTCTTGCACACTATATACATTTAGATAGGATGCTACAAGCTGTAGGTCATCTCATAACCTTCAAACTCAGCACGTCTCTTCATATAGTAAACTGGGCTGAATGTGAGCCAACCTGAAGCCGACCGCAGTGACATAAAACATCTGCACATCATCGCTCAACGGTCTCCGCAGCCTTCACCTCCAGTTTGTCATGATGGATGTTTGTTCCCGGTCGGTGCACCGATGTCAGAGGGAGGGTCATGCTCAAGCAGCTCGTCTTATTACAACAGGTGCAGAGTAGTTAATGTATAGCCTTCCAGTCTGTTAGCACCACTTATTCTGACCTCCTGGCTTCGTATTTTGGTTCTACTTTTATCAGTTCATGTATCTTCTCTTGTACTCTTGAATCACAGCAAGGAGGCACAAATTCCTTTCTGCTTGCTGTTTGGTTGATCTGCGGGGCCTAACAGTGTTCGTGTGTTCTCCTTGCATGTGTGTTGGGGTTTCCTTCAGATGCTCTACTTATCTCTCACAGTCCAAAATCATAAATGTGAGGTCACTCACTGACTCTCAATTATTCGCAAGTGTGAATGTGACTGTCTCTGTTTGGATTGGCTTGTGTGAGATGGATTGATGAGCTCCAACTTCCTCATACACTTCAAAGACGTGCATGTTAGGTTGATTGGTGGCTCTAAAGTGACTGTAGGTGATTGCAATTGTTGATCTGTGTTTGTTCTGTCGGCTCACATTGTCAGCTGCCATAGGCTCCAGGTCCCTGTGCTCCAAGGTTGCAAGAAGTGGGTGGAGAATATGGATGAACCAATTAAAAAAAAAAAAAAAAAAGATTTAAAAACCTGTAATTCAAAAGTAGAAATGTAGAAAAGCATTCATGAAAATTAATATCCACACTATATAAGTGTAGTTCTGTTGTCACTTCAATAAACCCTCCGGTAATATTTTATATTTTCATGCACATTTGATTTGTGCATCCTTTCAACCTTTTCTGACATTGCCTTGGACACCAAACTCATTTTAATGAATTGCTATCATCTAACCTTCCTCTTAGTGTTTTGTACTGTGAGTGTTCCTCAGCCTGAGATCAATATCTGCATTATTTTCCTGCTCTGAGTCGAGAATAACAATTTTTATGAGGCGAAGCTGTGGAAACGGTATTGGTAAGTCTCAACAAGCTCAATAATCATTTCCAGAGATTTAGGCTGTAGCTTGAATATGAATCATGCAGGTTTACATGTCAAATGAGGAGCAGCATCTAGAAAATCAAATAGGTTTTGACTTGTACTTTTATTTTAGCAGGAGAACTGTTTTGTAGGTTATATTTATTGACTATTTAAGCCCATTTTTTTTAGATCTATGTTTTTAATATTACAATTTGTTATTTAGTCAGCTATAAAATTTATTATACAAAGTCACTTTGCTGAAAATAATGTTCATCTACACTTATTAAGACCTTAATTCCTTCATCAGTGTGGCATAGCTTGGTGGTGATCACCCTGAGGCACTGCTGAGACTATGATTTCTAGGTTGCATTGATTGTGGCCTTCAATTTGTTATTCTAAATTATGAACCTGGTGCCTTTCATAATTTTCTCAACAGTGTTACACAGATTCTCCGTTAGGTTCACAAGTAATTGGAGCACTTAAGTCAGTCAAGCACATCAATCATTGTCAAACCAATTGTAAGTAGTCTTTGCACTGTGAGCAGCCGTAAAGTCATGCATGCCTGACAAGGAAATTATCGCATCACAAAAAGCTTTTCTGCAGTCAGAAGCGTGAAGTGCTCCATAACCTTCATGTATGTGGGTGGATGTGATATTTTGTACTTGATAAAACATATTGGACCAGTCAGAGCAGATGACATGGACTCACTGACTGTACATCCCGCAACTTGAATCATGAAATTCTCAACTCACCCTCCAGACTGTTCGACTGTGATCTTTCGTTTTTGGCTAACTTACTTCATTTTAACCTTTTATACCGTGCAGCTCTGACAGAAATTGTTCACAAGCTTGAGCCCATGACCTGCAGCTTTGACATTCCACACACAACCTTTTCAAAGAATATAGTTTTAACTGTATAGCACCAAATTTACTGAAAATAGTCAACAGCCCTCTTGAGACAAGATTTTCCCTAAAGCTAAAAACACAGCAGTAATTAAACCTCCTTAAACAGAGTAATCTGGATGCATCAGTAATTAACAATTCCAGCTCCTTATAAAAACTGCCGTAGCAAAAAAGCAGTTTTTATACAACTTAATGCTTTTATGACACAAAACAGTTCTTTAATCTTTTTCAGTCTGGATGTAGGTCAAACAGCAGCACTGTGACTGCTCCAATAAAGTATTGAATGACATTTATATGAGCAGTGATACATTTATAGCTTCGGTTTTGGGGTTACTGGACCTTAGAGTTGCATTCATCACAGTTGACCATAACATACTGCTTGGCAGATTTGAAAAAGTGAATTAAACTACTTTAAATCTTATTTGCAAGATAAGGACTCCTTTGTGTCAGTTGGTAATTATGAATCTGAGCGTATGAAAATCACTTGTAGTGTTCCTTAGGGCTCCATCATTGGGCTTTTTTTTTGTTTTTTTCAATTTAGCATCTACTGTACATGCTCCTTCTAGCTCAGACCACAGAATATTGCAAATTCTTCAATCATAGTTATGCATATGACACACAAATACATATATCAATATCAGCAAATGAGCACAGCCTCTTATATGTTTTTCCCCTCTGAGAGGAAAGGTTAAAAGTCAGCGCTCATCTTGACTTAAAAATAATGTATATTTAGCATGAGGTTTGTCTTTCTGTGGTATTCTATCTTTCAAATGATTCTAGCTGCAGAATGCTTTTGTGTGTGTACTGTCATAGTTATTCTATAAGTTTGTATTTTCTTTTTTTACAGTTTTGGCAGAACTCAAAGTAAAATCCTAAATCCTGTTTTTTTTTTACTGCAGGCCAGATACCGTTGAGAAAAAAGGCATTCACTAATCAAAGAGCGCAGTCTCTTAATGCATGCAGGTATCTCAAAATTAAAATACTTTTGGAGCTGTGGGGAGCCTGATTTAAAAACCCGGATCCACTCCAAAGAAAATTATTCACCTTCACTGTTTGAAGATTAAAATAAAATGATGTAAAGACACGCATAATTAATTGGATTTTATAGTCCTAAGTGTGTGGCGGTCAAACCAAAGACTATGACAAATTACCTCGAAGCCAGGAACTCAGTGGGCCCAGTCATGATTGCATTAATAAAGGAAGTTCAAATGCTTGGTTTTGTTTGGGAGGATGTACCTGGACTGACTCTGTCAATTTATCCATTTTTAAAGGTGAGTGTTGTGCTGACATGAGATTGCATTAAAACCCCAGGACAATGTTGTGATTCTGGATGGATCCACTCATGTTACACACATACCACACACATCAGATTTTCTTTTTAAATGTTAACGTATAATTCTTCTGCAATAATTATAATCAAGACATACTTAACATCAAACACAAAAGTGCAAAATATACAGATGATTGTGTTGTACTATTTAGTTCATACTAAATCCTAACATATTCCTACATCTCCTTGTCTTTAGCTGCTCTAATAATCTGTATGTTCTTCTGAAAATTACTTAATTGTCTGCATTGTCACGCTTCACTCATCGTATTGGGACATAAGTCTCCCACTTACCAGTGATGTGATTGCAGATTTTGAGTATGCAACAGAAAGAGGTTAACAGAAAATGTGTCAAGAAGATGATCACTTTTATTTACCCAGAAGTCTCTTTTTAAAAGAGTCAGAATTGGTTCACACACAAAGATACTGAAAAGAAAGAAAAGCCAGCGGATTTACTGTCTCAGACAGCTCAGCTGTCTGTACCATTGGATCCACATTTTGCAGGACTTACATAACAGCAGGTGCAAAATCAGAGTTAGTAGGATTATGAAGGATCCTTACCACCTCAGCAGTAGACTGTTTCACATTCTGTGTTTCTGTGAGTCCAGTCTATAGGCCCAAATTCACTGAGCATATAAGAGAGAGGGAGAGAAAAAAAAAGAAAAAACACCATCAAATTACAGTGTGTGTCATATTCCAACAATTTGTATAGTTTTACTATTTAAGAACTGTAAATGACACAGGCATCCTAGAGACATGGATGAAACACAATGTATAACTTCTGTGAGTTTGACAGTGAAAATCATTTCTGAGCTGGCTGCTTTATGGTGGATTTACATAGTTTCAGAAGGATAAGCAATTGGGACAATCTATTTGAATCTGTGCTCTTAGAGGTGGGACAGTTTCACAGATGGCTGATGTTTCTGTGGGATTCTTTTCTGACAATGTCAGAAGTTTCACTACTGTCGTCTTACTACACTGCACAGTGTGACTGCTGGTCCGAGCTACTATGTGGCAATCAAATAGACACCAGGAATTTCAGAAAAACAGTAGTTTACACATCCCCAAAAAGGAAAAAACATGTTTTCTCTTTCCTTACTAAACCTTTTCCCTGTGTATAAATGCTACTAGAACAACAGTTTTATTCCTGGTTTGTTTCTTCATTTCCTGAAGGTATCGGTGCCAGACGTCGATGACATTGAAGTATTGATCGTCACCTCCAATTAAGTGGAGAGCAAAAACATTGTGCAGTCAAACTTAGTGTTATAAGTAACTTTATGAGATCCCCATTGCAGAGTGCAAAAAGTAATAATCTTATGAGGCTGTTAAAATATGTAGATACCCACACATTTCAATTCCAATGTTTACTCAGATTGTCCTAGAGGTTTTTTATTTTCATTTGCCAGCACATTCAAGACTATGCTACACAGGATTTCACACCAGCCTATAGAAGTACATATGTTGTAAATCAAAACTTGAAAATGTATAGCAAACTATAGTTTTCTGGGGATTTAATGCTTGTTTTTAATAGAATAACTTACATTTACAACAGAAAAAAAATCTTTTTCATTAGTTGTATTGGATCACTATCCACCAGGATTCTAAATGTTCTCACGCTATTAAAGGACATATAAGGTTGCCAAAGTTGTAATTCTATGGAGTAAAACCATTCTATGTCCTGCTCATATTGTTCACACTCATAGGATGGTCAGATCACAGCCTGTTGATATAATTTTTTACAGCTTTCATTTATTAATTTTCCAACCAAATTCTAAACACTTTCAAACCTTGCTGCATACTGCCATTCGCTGGTAATTTACAGGTGGATTACAACTTTTCACTGAATATAAGTGGCTGCCTTGCTTACTTTTAAAGGATGTTGCCACAATTTTGCATGTTCCACTGCCTGATGAGAAAAGGACAATTTCCCATAATAGCTTCAGTGCTAGGATTTATGTGTCATATTGAACTATATATCCAAATTTTCTGGAAATCATGAAGCTCTCAGCCTTAATTTATGGAAAATAAGCAGATAGTGAAAACATAATACTGAAAAATAGCTCAGACATTTATATTTTTATCCACAGTGATGTAATTCTCATGCAGAGAAGCTTCTCTACTCAAAGTGCTGAGGACAGTTTGCCAGTAAGCTCTGTGGTTTATTGTACTCGACAGCTCTGCAATTTATTTCAGCCACAGCGCTCATCTCTGTCACCTGCTCGAGTCGGCAGGTTGGGAATCAGTAGTGGTTTGAGGAGTGGAGCACAGCCAGCGGTTTTTTCTATTGCTTTTCTCAAACATAAGCTGCAAATAACCTCTGCTCAGTCTTGATTTCAGCCTCACCCGTTAAGAGGACCAAACTAAAACCCCTGCAGCTGGATTGAGCTGCACTTTCAAAGGTCAATAACTGTTGGATACATTCTTAGATTTCTTTCCATTTCAGAGAAAAAAAAAGGAGTAGTTGCTTTTAATTCAACAACAAAAGAAACTGGTTTATGCTAGAATGTAACTGGGTAAAGGTGATTTTGTGTTGCATGCTCACAGCTCAGAGTAATTACAAACCATGGTTACGGGGCTCTTGTAGTAACCATGGAGACAGTAAGCAGTTTTTCATCATGTTTGCCTGAATTTTTCCAGGAACATGTTCCACCATGACAGAAAACTGTGCTTTGCACTCATATGCATTGTTAACATGGGTCAGTATACAGTAACCTTAAGTAGGTCAATCGTGCTATATGGCATTTAACTACATATATTGCCCCATGAATACCTTGAAATCCATTATAATTATAAGCATGTATACTATAAGTTCTAAATGTGTCAGTGATTATAATCCTCCAGGTGCTTAAGGAAAATTAATCATAAAACCTGGATGTATAAAATTCACCTTTTGCAATCATCCCCAATTATTCACATAATTGTTGCTATCCAATAGTATATAATTCTAAATAAATCCTGAGGTTAGAGATAGAGATGAGTTGAACCAACCTCGAAAAACAAATGTTTGAGGACACAGATTCAATACTGTTTTGCCTACATTGGCAGGAGACTCCAGCAGCAGTCAGTGGCTGCCCTACACGAGAAACTGCCAAAACATTATGACCAGTAAAGAGAATAACAATGATTGGATAAACCAGACAGCAGGTGAAAATATGTCCTAAACTTGTATGTGTTAGAAGCTATAGAAATGAATGGAGTCTGCATAAGGAATATGGAAACAATGACTATTTGAGCAAGTTTTTCAGGGTCCAAATTATAATAGCAACAAGACTGGGTCAGAGTGTCTCTAAAATTTGCAGCTCAGGTAGAGTGTTTCCAGTCTGCACGGGTCAGTATATAACAGAAATGGTACAAGACAGGAAAAGAGGTGAATTGGTGAAAGTGTCATACATGGCCAAGGTTGGATGTTTCATGTGATCCAATGGAAGTCCCATCTTAGACTTCTTGGATACCACAGTACATCTTCAGAAGTCTTTAGTGGTGTGCAAACCTTAATGGGTCAGGGCCGTTTCAGCTGTAAAGGGTTTCCCTCACATTATCAGGGGTATGATCGATGTATGGACGGCAGCTTATTTGCTCCATCATTCCAGGGCAAAAACACACCTACACAAACAAACATGCTATGTTTTAAGAAATCATTTTTCATTGCTAAATGCATATTATGGTTACAGTTAAAATTGTACTCAATGTTCTCAGATCATACGATTCACTTAATTACATGGCATCTTAGAATCGAACTTTTGCCCCAAGCAGATTGGAAATGAGACACATAAGGTTACACATGCTTCTTATTCTCAAGATAAGTGCAGCTACTGGTTCTTTTAATAAAATAAACACAAATTGTACAATTAGAAAGATAAATAAGATTAATTTAGGTTTTTCAGCAACAGAACTGAAAACTTAACTTAAGCTTTAAGACACATGAACAAAAACAATTAAAATACATTCAATCCAATGCAGGTTTCCAATTTCCTTTACCAATGACTGATTGCTCCAGTGCAAAATGTGACATATTTTGTGATTCCTCCAGTAATGAATAGGACCTTCATTACAATCCCCCAACCTAAACATGCTGGAATGTAGATTATATGTTACTTTTAAATGCTAAATAGAGATTGTGTTTCAAATCAGGTTACCATGATTATGATTAATGTTCCAATGAATGAAAACCATGAAAAACAACCATCTTGGCTCTATTTATAGGTAATAAAATCCACTTTCCCGCACCTCTGCTTCTCATTAATTACCATGCAGTAAACAATTCATGTACTTAAGCTGTTCAGAATGATACATGTCAGTTTTACAGAGATGTTGCATGCTTGAGTGCAGTAACCTCCTTTGGTATTTTCATCACTGTGAGGTTGGTTGCCAAGCAGCTAATATGTGATCGTTAGAGAAGCTGGAAGCAATATTCCTCTATTTTTCTTTAACCATAACAACAGTTGTTGCATCTCTTGCATCCACAGTGCCAAATAGGGGTCATTCTTAGCATGCTTAATTTTAGGTATTGAATTTGTAAAGGCAAAGACATCATTTTTTCAAAGTCACTTTCTCAAGAAATGATTTTAAATTCCTATTTTATTACAGAATGCTTAAGTACCTTTGTGTTTGAAAGAAGTAACATACATTTTGTTTTGATGAATTAAAACAGCTACTGAAGTAAATAAAATGTTAAAAATGTATTTGAATCACTGAAGGAATCTGGGAAAGTTAAACAATGTTGACACTTTTCAAATAAAGATGCGGTGGTTTAACTTTGCATCACTGGTTAAGTAGATTTATATCTAAAAAATCCTATAAAAGCAACTACTTGAGTTGAAATAATTGATTTAACTATGGATTTCAAAAGTGTACAATCTAAATCATTAGAACTAATCATGTGAATGAATGTGATGGAATATCAGTTCAAGCACCTTTTGTACAAAATGGTTAAGACAAATGCGTGAATATATTAATTTAACATAAAAAGTTTTTCTTGTCTTACTAAGATTTTTCTCTAACATTCAGGCTGTTTGAAGAAAGCAAGGGTTTGGTTGGTTTTTTTTTTTCTGAAATACATGTAAACTCTGCTTTGCTTTTCAATTAATTAACCAAACATGGAAGAAACATGGTGTTGACAGAAGGGGAACAAATTTGTAATGATGTTGCTGGCAGTTCAATCAGAATTCAGATCTCATTTCTGTTCCAGTTTCTGAGTAAATCATTTTCAAACACCACAGTAAAATGGTCTCCTTCACAGAAGTCTCTGGTTATAAAGAGACAGTCCTTCACAGACTGTGGGAAACTAATTTATCCATGTATCATATTGTTTTTAACTCTTTTTTTTTCTACTCTTGCCAAGAAACCATCTATTTTAATTTTAAAATAACTCCAGAGAGATAATAACATTATATACATCATAATAATTAAATGTATTTGCAACTTGTTATTGTTTGCATTGTATTGATTAATAAAGTATTTTAAATTCTATTCTAAAATCATTGTCCCTGATTATAAATTATGCCCCTCATCTCTTATTGTTGTCCTTAATTCCATTTTTAAACATGACAATCAAGTAAAATCCTTTAGCTGTTAAAAAATTAAGGTCAGTAGCATTACTGATGAACCTGCATCAAACGCTTTCAGTGCTGCAAAATTGATGTACGTGCAAAATTTCAGTGTACAGGGAAAATATGTTCAGTGTCTTCACTTAATCTGATGTCTCCGAGACAGTAAAAAAAAGTAGAGTTTATTTAGTCTCGACATATCCATTAACTTCCTAAAGTTTAAAAAAATTTAAGAGAAAGGATATCTTGTGGGCTCATCGTGATGAACTGTGCTTTCTTCTCAACCCCGGTGGGATGAGAGCTTATCAGGGTAAACAATGGCAAATTGGCTTGAGTGTGACGAGCATCGCGAGCAGCAGCTGTCATTGTGTGCAGGTTAATGTCCAAATACTTGAGACAAATGTGGTTGCACATTGCTCCTAGTTACCCTTCTTTTTCTGACACTGTCTACATGCTGAATTGTTTTCACTTTCCAGGGGAAGGTCCTGCTATATCAACCTGCTTGTGTGGACTTGTCTGCAGTCACAGGAAGAGGGACTGCTGTCTGATAGCCCTATAGTTTCAAGTGGTTGCAGGTGGATGCATGAAAGTTTTCCAATAAAATACTAAATGGTTTGTCTGACTGACTGGCCGACCAGCAAGGGGAATATTTATTCATTTGCCAACTCTTTTACACGCATCTTGAGGACCTTGACTATTACTGAACCTCAAGTAAAAAAATATGAAAAGGTAATATTATCTAAAAAAATTACAGCTGGTGAGGGTTTTTTTTTTTTTATACATTTATACTTTGCCTGGTCATTCTTTGAACTGAATTTAATCTTCCTGTGCGCTGGTTGTTGCCTAAATGTTTGACGGCCCACCTTCAAAAAGAATTTGTAGCTTTAAAAAAATTATGAATTCATTAGTGTTGCACAGTTTTCCCTGCTGTACATTGTGCAAATTATTAAACAACAATTTAAAATATTAAATATTAAATTATTAAATAATAGGTTAATTAACAAAGTATATTTTAAGAATACACAGGAAATTACAAACGACACTGCGGTTCAGCAGACCACAGACAGCCTGTAGCCTTCTACCCCTGTTTTGACCTCCTGTGTCTCTGACAGCTTGCAGACAGGTCCACACTACAGCATGTGATTTACATATTCAGCTCCACTTCAGCAGTCACTGTCTGCTGGTGTTAACTTCACAAACAATGCAGGTTCTCTTGCATAGTCTCTCTTCTTCCTAGTGGCACAGTGGAGTAGCTACTGACTGCCATCATCAGTTGTTTCTTCATTTTTTTAAGTACATGCACATAGCTGAGTTGGAGTTGAGAAAAAATAGGCACTTATATTCCCTAACAGAATAAAAACAATGTGATTTGTCGTCTCCATGTTCTTGCTCACAAGGTGACTTTTGCATCATGAGTCACAGTGTGTGGTGCCAAGTTGTTGTTTTTTTTGTTTTTTTTTTCAATATGGCATCCCGTCACACCTGCAAAAATCTCTAGGCTACCTAACAAACTCTCATTTAACAGGAAGTCTGTTATAGGACTTCAGAAAAGTGACTTTAACTTAGCCAATCTTGTTGGTGTATGCCCTTTTTTACTCATCCGACATCAGCTCCACCTCCATCTTTGAAAAAAACATTTGCATTATTGAGCTCATCTCCATAGCTGCTGACTCTGCTTAAATAGCTTATCGTTTATTTTTGACATGACAGTCAAGTAAAGTAATAAAGATGACAGCCTTAAACCACTAAAAACAATATACGTGTTAAATAATGCTGAGTCATCCAAACAAACTAGACTATCTGCTTCCATAAACAATTTCATATTATACTTTTGACATAAGTATGCAGATAAATTCTCCTAATACTCCTATTTTTCTCCCTGCTTTGTTTTTTGTTCTTTGTTCTTGGGTTGATATTTTCCCTTTACAGCAACATAAATGCCCTCAAGATCCTTCTGGTTCTAACTTGTCTTCAAAGTCTTTTTCTCAATTAAGTATCTTTTGGCTTGAAAGGATATGTTTTCATTCCCATCATAAAAAAATATGTGGCAAGTTTTCATTCTGTATCTTCCATTTGAAGGAGCGACACAAATATTTAGGTGAGGTGTGCTCCACCAGTTACCTTAGAGGAAAACACTTATTCAGGCTAGAAACAACCTGAGAGTATCATTTATGTGTACTTTAGAATTTATAAATGTTCAAATGATCAAAAAACACAAGGTTCAAATGATGAATCACCTATGAGATGCATCTGCTTTCAGCTTTGTTCAGATTATGAGTGTAAACAGATGAGAATGCCACCCAAGCATTGCCAAACAACTGTAGGAAAATGAAAGTTACAAGTCAAATATTTATACATGTTAGTGTCTATTTGAATTTAAACATGTACAAACAATGTCCTGGCTGGATTATTCATATCAAACAAGGAAGGCTAACAGGATGATGTTTAAACTGAAGGTTTCAGCAGTGAAATATGGCTGTAGTCAGCTGAACAATGTCTACAAGACAAATGTTATCGAAAACATGATCATATTGGGATTTGATCCTTAACTACTTTCATATGAGCTGTTGATTCCATTTAGTTTACTGTTAATTTAAATGTTATCATTGACAACTAAATGATGGTTAACATACTGACTTCATGAATAATGTTAATCTGAGGCTAACATATAGCAAACTGAATATTACTTATGATGTTAATATACTATAAATAAAGTTTGAGCTGGTATTCTGGAGGTCTCTAGTGGTCTATAGCAGCAAACCACTCTGTTGATGTTTTTAGGAATATTATAAAAAGTTCTGCCCAGGTTTTCGATTTTACTGTTACAGTCCAGCACACAGCAGGTAAATGGACTTGACTTGTATTGCAAATTTCACTGCATCACCAGTCTCAAAACGTTTTATGTCTTTCACTTTTCTTTGCCCATTTTGCTCATTTCGACACATTGACAGGGGAAATAAAGCTATCAACCTTTGGATTGGAAGACGATCCCCTACAGTTGACACAGATGGAGGGCATATTTCTGTGTTGTTTAAATACATTGCATTTAGTGCCTACCTCTCTACTTCTGCTTTTTGCTCTTGACATAAACATAAGAAAAAAAATTAAAAAAAATGATGGATGACTGAGAATGTGCAAGTGCATTTAGTGTTTGAAATAAACCTGTGTGTATAGCAAAATAAGACAGTGCATAGTCCTTAAATTGTCCCATTAAAATTTAAAAGTTGGTGTGCTGGATACAAGCTCTGCTGCTGTACATTAAAAACACATAAAAAAGGTTGTAAAACTGGCTGGTTAGATACTCCTGTGACTCTTTAGTGACGCCTCAGCGTAAATCCAGCCCTGAGGAAAACTGCCTGCTACTGTTGTTACTTCAGCCAGCTGAGACCATAAAAGGAGGATTCCTGAAATTTTGTGTAACACGTTTCTTTAAAAAAAAACAAAAAAAAAAACAAACAAACACACAGACTCTAAACCACATATTTCAACACATTTTCTTTCCAGTAGTATTAACACAGACGTTTACCAACCGATTGGCTATATCAGCACCTGATGAATTAGGTTTTTAAAACGGTAGCGACAATAACAACACATCATGGTAATTGGTGTTGTGTAATCCTTTGCTTTCACTTACATGCCTCTGAGTTTTCAGTACCTGATTTTTATACCTTGAATTCAATGTGTTTTGTTTGGTTTTTTTCTATCTACATGCAAAGAACTGTGTAAGCCACCATTATTTCATGTATGCAAACATCTACATGAGTATGCATACTAATTCAAACAATCAATACTCTGGGATCTCCTGCTTTGTATGTACTAGAAAACCACACGAAACATACATCGTTTACCCCATTATTCAAATCTACAATTCATTTCAAAAACAATTTTGAAACATCTGTCAGGCATCTGTTTGTGGAGAGAAATTTCTATGAGTTCAGGAATACTTTTTCATTTACATTTAGATCTACTGTACATATGTAACGCATCCTATAGCAGGTGGTCTTACTCAAAACAACAATAAACCATCCATATAGTCTGTAGCTCACGGTATGCACCTGTGTCAAGAAATATTTTTACCCTGTAGGTTTCAACATCTGTCTGGAACATGGAGACATTACATGCATTCACAACACAGAAAATGGTGCAAGAAATTAGTAGCATGGATGACTGGAAGTGTACTAGGCTCCATTGAATATTTTCTACGAAAATCTAGCCCTGAGTTTGTGCCTTGTGCCTTGATATTTACAGCAAATTATATCAGCCAGTTGCAGGTTGAGCAGAAAAAAACTCCTATAATGCAGTAAATCCAACAACTACACCCCAGTCACCCACCCATGTTGTCCTCAGCATGTGCAGTCAACTGTTAACAGCCCACATGGCTACAGATTCTGAGCTGCATTTAAATTTTTGCAGGTAGGTCCTTTGAAAATAGACCCTTATAATGCTGAAATGTGGTGCTTATTGTTTAATGTCATAGGGATTTATTGAGATTGATTAGTGAGATGTACCTAAATTAACATTGTATTTCGCATCAGTTTATATGAATTCCTTAATCTGTATGTTATGGACACAAGTTAGATTTCCAAGAAACTGCAAGCAATTAATGTTTGTGTGATCTGGCTTCAGCATACCTCATCTTCTGTAGATACTTTTTTTGTTTATTACTTGGAATGCATCTTCTTTTTTTTTACTGATTTAACACATACATGATTACATCATTTTATACAAATTTATTTTGACATACAAGCTGGTGTAGCTGCTGCAGGGGATTGCAGCCAAACATCATTTTGTTGTATCCTGTGCAATGAAAATATAGAATATAGCTTCTTTTTGTCTTTTCTGCTCATTATTTGTAGATACATAGTTGTAATTCAGGCGATCCAGGATAAATCTTTAGATGAGTGTTCAATGGAACAGAAAAATAAATAAACCTCAAAATCCATATAGTGCCAACAAATGTAGCCATAAATATTAAGTATCAGTCAGTGAATCATTTTCTGAATAGATTCATCCTCTACAGGTATTTTTTCTGAGCAATGAATAAGCTCCACTGACTCCTTCTCACACAGCGGGAGATGTGGGTTAGTGAGCCAACTCTAGCATTTTGCTTGCACAGCAGTGGCTCAGTTTGAGTCAGTATACATTATCATTAGCAAGGTATAACATTCAGATGGCATCGGTCCCAATGGAAGTATGAGTCAGATATCTGGAAGAGTGGCAGCTGTCAGATTGCCTTTGTGCTAAATGAATATTTATTCAATTCTTCAGTAAGCGTTGTTTATCTCTTACTTCCATAAAACCAGTTTTCATGGTTCCTGAAGTGAGTCACAGCACAAATTAGACTTAGTATCTCTGACATACAAGAAAATGGAGTAGACTTTGGTAAATAGATTGTGAGTAGAGTGTGCATTTGTAGCCCTTTGTGATCATTCTCATCACATTAAGGTTAATGAAGGGAACTTTTAAGTACCTGCCTATGTGAAACTGCATTTTCAGCAGCCTCTGTGCTCTTGGCAGCAACAACCATGATACATTCAGCTATTGTTGAGTTTTGTGTTGTTGTTGCTCAATGTTCTTTTTTCCTGCAATAGTTTGTTGAAGCAATTAAAATATTTTTAAAGCATTTTTTTCTGCCACCTCCATGATTTGCATCATAAAGCTTTCCACACTGCAATGTTCAGAATACAAAGGCACAGCCAGCACATTAAAAACAAGAGCCTGGCTAAACACACTGTACAACACAAAATGTAAGAAATATATGTCCAAAGAAATTTTACAGGAAAATATGGTGACATCAATGCATTAGTAGATAAAAGATGTGTTAGTTAAAAAGGAAAATATCCTTTGGCTCATGGGAACCACACTATTTCTATTATTATGACTCAAGTTTTCCATTCGCCCGGGAATTTGCATTAAACCACATGAGATGAGCTTGTCAACTTGCTCCTGAAAACCTGGATCTGCTTGAGAAGCTCAGCAGGAAGTGTTTTTGTTTTTATCTGGAAGTAGAAGCCAGTATTGTGCGTTCTGCTTTTGTACAGTTCTTCCCCCCGGATAAAGCTGCTCTGATATTGTATTTCATTTTAAAGAAGACTGTTCCACACAAAGGGGATTCAATCCCTTGAGACTGTCACTTACATTCCCAACCTGACCCTTTTCACTTCCTGGTTTTCCCATGCAGGATTTCTTTGTTGTTCATCCCACTTAAAAAAAACCCCAAAAAAAAAACCTTTGATTTGCTTTTTTAACTGCGTGTACATTCAGTATTGTCAGGTAACTCCGTAGTATCAGGAACTATTGAAGAAGCACAACCTATCTGAACACTTCTATGATTTGGGACCGAACAGTGATCCAGTTTCAGTTTATTTGGATAACCCAAGAGCAGGTTCATTTCCACAACTTCCTTATTCATACCTTGCATGTGGCTGTCACCATTGTTGTGAAAATGATCAACAATGTGAAGCCCTTTGGGGCTGCAGCAGTAAACATTATCAATAATGAACAATACACATACTATTTAATTGGTGACTTGAAATGTCTCTCGGATTGAATTTAAATGTGTGTGACCATCTCGCTCTGTTTTCTCTGTGATGGACCAACATAGTTACTCATAGTGAACTGTGATTGGGTGATCCAACCCACCACCATGAGTTGGAAAAAGTAGTAAAAGATAGATGGAAAGAGGGATGGAGGCATGATCACCTTATCATAACATTTAAGGCTGGATTGCTTGTGTAGCCTTTTTGTATGTTTAAATGTGCAAATTGTTTTTGCATGCACACCAAATCACTTATTCACAAATGCTCGACCAATGAATGCACCATGCAGTAAATATAAACCTGTGCTGGCAGAAAGGAGCAATCAAGAATATATACAATTTTAAATGGTAATTTTATCTCACTG
>OMNM01000405.1:0-11061 GCA_900302745.1 Parablennius parvicornis
TGTCTTTATATAAAGTGTGCTACTATAGAAAATAGTTTTCATAATCTATATTGCTTGTGTTTTTTTTTATTATTTCAATTAATTTCATATAATTGAAATTCAGTTAAAAAAAAACCCTTAACATACAGTATTTCCAACTTTTATCATACATGTATTATATATTTCATTATGATTACTTCTCAAAAAGTATGAGATATAGAAAAGGCATCCGCCTGACCCGAGATATTTCCTGTTCCTGTGCCATCCTTGATGCTCACTGGTGCTCCCTAGGAGAAGCCCGCTTGACACTTATAAAACCACTGTTTCACAGACTATCATGTTTATTTTTCATGCCTTTTAAAATCTTGTTTTTTTATAGCATGTTGATGAGTAACTTTTCTAGAGTTTAATATACTGTGCTCTTTGCAACTTTTCCTGTGACTAAACAAAGTAATTAAGCTCAGCGCTCACTTCGCTGTCTTTATGGTGACCCGAGATTTAACTGCAATATCTGATGTAAACCTATTGTTAAAAATTTAACACAAACAGCAGTTTTGTTTGCCTATGAGAGCATTCAGGCAAAACTAAATTAAGACAGAATAATGCCTGGGTCAGCGTTAACTTCAGAGTTAGTCATTAAAAAAGGCTGATTCCATATGTGTTTGGTATTATCACACAATCCCGAGATTTATTCAGAGACGCAACCTTGCTGAAGATGATTTAACACCTAATCCGCGGTCCTAACTCATGTAAAATAAACACCATTACATTCTCAATATTAAAAAATGAAGTGCTACTTCTGCCCCGGAGTAACCGTCGTACTTGTAAATTCAACAAAAGTAAAAGGTCAACTTGATTAAGACTTAGGTTGGGCAGGAATTAATTCATGTGAGGCTGTTAACTCCAAAGTGAACTCCAATTATGTGAGTCTACAGAAGGGAAACAGTAGCACTTCAATGAAGTGACCTCAAAGGAGTGTCTTTGTATTTTATTTTCTAATTCAGCTTCTTTCTTCATTATTGCACCAGGTCGACACAATACCAGTGGAACAACAGACCCCCCTACCCAACGTTTTTAAGGTGCAAGCTGAAATTTACAAAGCAAGCCTCCGGAATGGGAGGAAATCATTGCTTTAAATGAAACGAGTAGACAGACACAGTACATATTTCTGAATGTCACAGTTTTATACACACAGCTCCATCATTAACAAAAAAAAAAAAAAGAGAGAGAGAAGAAACATCCTGATATGAGAAACACTTACAGGGGTGCAACCTACCCTGCACAGGTACAAGGATATCCATTTTACTCACGGGTGCTGTCTACCTGTCAAAACGCTTCACTGTACTCCAGCCCTGCTAGCCTCCTCTCCCTTACTACTTCAGCCTATTCACAATTGTAGGCCCCCCTATTGCAGTCTGTCAGATGACGGCTTCAGACATGGTGCACCACTGCGCTGGAGTCTCTGGAGCTAACTGTCAATTTTTTTTTTCCCCCTGTCTTTTCATGAGAAGAAGCAGGAGAAGCACCGAAACACACAGGGAGAGGGAAGACATGGCTGCAGCTGTCAGCCTGCGGTAGAAATCATTAAGGCATCCGCATGTTAGGTTCATGTCGCATTAGTATTGTCAGTGATGCAACTACAGAATGCTCGTAGAGAAATTGGAGATGTCATGTATATGTGTAGGACTCTAGTAGTCAAAATGATTCTACGTATCACGAGATAACTTTTAAAACTAGCATAAGAATGGGGCTTTAGTCAGTGCGATTGTTAACTTCTTGGATTAAACCACTTGTTCACAAAGTGGGGGTGGTCACCCCCTAGGTGAGGCCTGGAGCCACTGCAGGCTGATATCACAGAATTTTTTGTGAATGGATATTTTCCAAAGCAAAAGAAATTATAAAACATAATGCCCTTTTAATAATTTAGTTCAGTAATTGAGTTTTCTTTCACACTCGAAACACATGTGTATTAGGTTAATTGGTGTCACTAAATGTTCCTGAGCTTCGAGTGTGACTTTGTGTCTGTCTGCCTGAGTTTTTTCATGGAGGAGCAACCCATCCAGGATCCTGCCTTTCGCACTCTGATGTTAAATAAGTCATGTGGATCAATGAATAGATGGACTCCAAGATGCCCCTCCCTTTTCCAACGTCTACTTTTAAAGAAAGAAGAGGTCTTTGTGGAGATGAAACGCTTCCTCACATACATCCTCCAGGGAACAAAAAAAAAATCCATGAGGCAGTAATGTTTCAAGAAGCCTTTATATATAGAACAGGTAAAACACACTAGAGTGTAGATTTTTTCGAGGTGAAGTCTGCTTCTTCGACTGATTTTGCTCCCTCATTCAATTTTGCAGTCATTTCAAGAGCTGCTTGTACGTCTTGTTGTATCTGTCAGAGTAAATCTGCTGCGGATGCCTTTAGAAACTCCTCCTGGTTAAAACGAACTAACTAAACACTTTTAAAGCTGACTAATTTGTAAAACTTATTTCATTTAAGCTGTGCCTAAACATTGTTAAATACGTTTTTAATCCTGTGCTTGTAAACCTCTGGTTTGATTAAAACAGAAGTGTAGCAGAGACCATCAGTACTGTCCCTTGTCTTGTAAAAATGCAGTCACATTGGCTGTCTACAGAAAGAGCAGTGTTGTTGACAAAGTACAAAGCAGTCTGGAGTTCAAATGTGACACCACCTTTTGAAAACCCAATTTATAAAAAAGGGTCCTTATAATTGCACAAGTATTGTACACAGAGGCAAACACCACTGCATCACCCTTCTTCCCTGCCCTGCATCCCTCTCGTGCTTTCTCTCTTCATACTCATGACTCGAGGTGATGCTTTTGTTGTACATGATATAGGGCGAGTACAGCCCAGCTGAGTTAATCTGTTTTCTGCATCAGTGACTTGCAACAAGTCTACTCTCTTTTTCATTAAGTGACTGAGGGATCCTGGAGGCTGAGCAGAGCAGAGAGCAGAGCTGCTGTCAAAACGCCCCGCTCAGCCATCACACACACATTAGCAGGCACCCATTTTGAGAAATAACAGGGCTTGCCTACATTTGTGCCTCATAATCGGAACACACACACAGAAACAATTTTTTTTTTTGTTTTTTGTTCTCTGTATGATTGCAACAAGTCAGCAAATATCAACTGCCAAGAAATCCAGACTGAAATCTTTCCAAATCCACATGTTCCAGGGAAAAAGAAAAAGATTATCCTGAGGCAAAAGCATTCCACAATCTGTTTGTATTTAGATTTTTCTTCCCTTTCTCAGTTAGAAACCTATAGTTTAAAGGGTTTTTTTTTTCTTTACTTCCACGAGCTAGAAGAAGGAGCGGGAGGGTTCAGCTTGCCCGGCCACGAGGTGCCACTATATCCTCTCTCCATCTGTCTGCCCACTCTTCCGGGGGCTAATTATCCTAATCCCTTGAATCCAGAATGTAGGCTGGTGGCATGCGACTCGGTCCCAGGACACTTGCGTTTTGCCTCCCAGTTAAAATGTGGAAATTAATTACCGCCTGCCCTGCTGCCAGTGGGAGGAGGAAGAGGAAGCGACAACCACAGGAAGGCCTGTCCCTGGCAGGTGTGGGAGGGTGCTCAGGACGACTCCTGAGACCTCCGTGGAGGAGACGACATTGTAACTCAGTTTGTTAAACCCTGCGTCGTGTCACCAGAGTCCTGTTAGTCAACTGTGATCAACCGTGTGTTGACGCCACCACGCTGCATGTTTTCTTCACTTATTAAAGCATGCGGCAGGAAAAATAAAATGTGATCAATGTAGTATGACAATATGTTCCAATAAGGTTTGAGACATTTTCTCTTCTTTTGATGAAGCCTACAAGTCTATATGTTATATAGATTTTTGAGTTTATAGATATAGAGTTTTGAAGCAGCATGCATCTGAAAACACATGTGACGCTCTTGGTAAAATGCCCCCCTTGAAACAATGTCAGAGAGATGTGTTTCCATATTTCTATTGAAAGCACTCAGAAATCAAGGAGGTGTTTGCCAAAGTTGATTGAGATTTCCATGTGATGGTGCTGAATGTACATTCCACGTCCTCAACAATTCAGGTCAAAGTTCAACATTGGAGCTGCTGTTGTTGCAGAGGAAACACACAATAAGCTGCATATGCATTTCTGTTGGATGTAGAATTAGGAAACAACCTTGAGAGCAGAGACTCATCAGACAGTTTCACAGGATAGAAAGGAAACCTGATGTGATGATACTCTATTAATCTTTTTCTTTTTTCCTTTTTTACAATTATTTGGCACAAAGCAAGAGATAAATGAAGAGTTAGTCCATAAACACTTATAAAAAGACTGGGAAAATGTGTTTTTTTTTTTTTTTTATTTTATGGTGTCTTTAAGGTCATCACAAGGGAATCTCATCACCACAAGTGCAAACTCACACCCTGCAGGACGCCAATCTGGCTGCTCTAGTTCCAACAATAACGTCCTTCAAAGAATGAATTCTGCACAAAGATATAGCGACACGAGCAGTTAACCCATTTAGGGACCAAAATCTTTCTGCATGTCTTGTATTTGTCACTCTGTTGGGAGAGCCCTGTATGGAAAACTGAATTGAATTCGGGCCAATATCCATAGTATTGAAGTTATGGGACAAGGCGTTATATTAAGTTTTCAAAGCTACTTTGTTATAACACTTTCACATGCATCTCAGAGCCCGTGAACTAGATATGCATTTGTTAATCATGTGCGGGAGCTGATCCCAGGAGACACAACTCACCACAAACACACATACATTTGCACCGATGGACAGTTCATAGTCACCAATCAACCACACAAGTTTTGGACTGTGGGATGAAGCCAGAATATCTGGAAAATACTCCCACATGCACAGGGTGAACATGCAATCTTCACCCAGGAAGGCCCTAAAAACTGTGGATAATCTCACTGTGGCGCGAGAGTGCCACTTTATCACAATTCAGCCCTGATGTGGAAATATTTTTGCTGATCTAGTATTTGTTGCCTCATCAGTCTGTACATTTACTTCAGTCTAACTGCAACCAAGCATGCTATGGTGCGCTTATCTTTTGTTGGTAAAATGATGAATTGGAAACTTGCAAAAACAAACTGCTGCATAGGAAAGTAATTTTTTTTTTTTTTTTTTATAAACATTAAGATAAGAGGCAGGCTAGCGTAACTTCATTTTACAGTTCAAAAGAAATGTCGTCTATTGTGAACCGCAGAGGGCCGCTTTAGAATAAATTAAAATGTGAGCAATATAATAACCGATGCGCGGCATATGTTTTCAGCATTTCTTTACCACAGTTGAGTGAATGAAAAAAATAACCTGCAAGATGTGTGAAAGCTCGCACTCCATCGCAAAAACACCCACATGGCCAAATGACACAGACATACTCAGTCACGCTTCCACTTTGCCAAGAGAAATGAGGTGAAAAATACCTCTATCAAAATGATATTCCTTCTTGAGAAATTATAGTTTTTGGCATTCGCATAAAATCCCACTCTTCTTTTTTTTTTTTCCTCACAGGAGCTTGCACTCATTACCAGCAGTGGTCTTGCAAATGAACCGCATGAATTGATGCCAGTACCAAGACAATGTTTTTTTCTAATTCACAATCCCTACCCCAGAGACCGACAGAGGGAGCTGCAGGGTTCAGCTGGAGTAGAACAGAGCTGGTTTTAAAAGTGTCTGTCGGGGTGAGCCTGCTCCTCATAGAGCTTCAGCACATTGCCTCACGCCAAGTTTTTGGTTAATGCAGAAATGTTTTTATTGTTTTTCACAGTGATAGTAATGGTGAACTTTGAGCAATGAAAAGTATGTCTCCTCTCATGCTAGTTAGAAGTCTTTAATTTGAAGCTATACTTTAATACATTTATAGTTTTTCACCAAAGTCTGGTTTATGATTTTTACTTGCCTCCATTACACGTAGAATAAATTATCTTACAAAAATAGGTCTTTTGATTTTTAAAATACAGGTTTTTTTTTTTCTTTTTTAAAAATTTTTCCTATCAAAAATGAAAAAGAAACAATCCACTCTTTTGGAAGCACCATGATGGAGTATTATACCTTTGCTCTGCTGCACAAGATGTGGCAATGAATTACACCTGTGGACACATCGGATGGAAAAGTAATAGAGGAGATTGTTTCCACACATGGACACGATCAGCTCTCCATCACATCACGGACTTCACACTCAGTTGCCTGGCCAAACACAAGCCAATATGTTCTTCAGCTCCAGATTCACAATTATCTTTTGTCCGTGTCAAATTTTACAAGGGGGGAGGGCACGTGGGTCAGAAGCAGCCAACCATATGAGTCAAACTGAGTTTCAGTGAGGACTTGTCCTTGTCTGTATTCTGATCAAACAGCTAATCCTCCAGATTGCTCCTCCTGCTCTGCCAGCTCCACAAACACAGCGATTGTTGGTAACTCTATCGGAAAACAAAGCATTAGGTGTTGGCCTTGAGACACAGTCAAATGTCTTGCAGTGAGTTGTCTGTGAGAGATTTCTTAAAAGGATAGAAAAAAAAAGTCTGCTACAGCTTTACAGTAAATATGGCAAGGATGCAATATTGTCCTCTGTTAGCTCATGACAGTCAATGAAAAAATTAGTCACTAAGATATGTGACTTTACAAGCTTTGACGCAACACCAGCTGAGCCATTGCACATGTTGATGTCAGCAACCGTGTGGACGTATGCATTTTTACTTCATCTATCATTACATATATTAAAAAGTATGTATCAGTAAAGATCATTTTATGCTTTTATATTGATTGAAAGACTTTTGAAGATGAATGACGCTTAAGAAAATACAGAACGAAACAAATTCATAGTAAAATTTCAGGACATTCACAGCTTCCATTGCCTCCCACTAATAAAAAAGAAAAACAATTTCAAATATATCATTTAGCTCCACACAGACATCTGGGGAGCATAACGCAGTATGTAGAAGTGCAGCTTGTGATTGAATCAGCCCACAGATGCACAGATGGTCCCACTGTTGTCGAGGACCCTCTTCCAGCCTCTCTGTGTTTTTCCGTGGCCTTGTGAGCGAGATTGTCAGGAAGTACATTTTATTCGATGCAATACGTGTCTGACCTGTGTGCCAGGTGGGTAATGGGGGTCATCAGTGAGCAGGTTTCTACGGAGATAATAAAATACCCAGAGGTGCTGGAGAGTGCGCGGTGTCAGTGGCACCATGCTCTTTCCTGCCCAGACGATGTTTTCTTCCTAAAACCAAGACGGCAGGCTCAGATCACGCGCTTCCCTCATTGCTTATTTAATGTGCATCAGACCAAGTCAGTTCAGGAAAAGCACGGCTCCTGGTGCCATCAATGTGTTTGTATTAAATAATATCAGCATTATTGACAAGAAGCTCATCAATGTATTTTAAATGTACGTGATTTATATAATCTATATGCATGTAAATGTGGCAACAATTTATTAAACACACTCGTTCTCTAGATTCTAGAACATGATGGATTTCCACTGAAATAACGCTTTATCTGTCATATTCCACTTATTAATTTTTAAGTACTTTCTGCATTGATGAGTTTTCATTCTTAGACATTGGGGAAAAAAATCGGTCTTTGTCCACCTGCAAACGTCTCACACTAAGATCCAAAGCCCAGGTGGTGTCACTGTGGGGCAGTGGACAAACTAACCATTAGACCACCGTGCCAATCCTATCAGCCTCATTCAAAGAGGATTGTCAGTTATCATTCCCATGTGTATGTCTTTGCTGTATTATCAATTACCGTACATTTATAAATATTAAAGACTGATCTTACAAGCATAACTTGAATTTCGTAATGCAGGTTTGAACAAAGATGCTTATCCAGTTTAAAATACATAAACTCCATTGTTCATCTTGGTGACAGCACAAACTGTTTATTGTCATCCTCAACCTTTTGTGGCAGCCAAATATGTAAAAATCTAAAAGAATTTGTAGAACTTATACCAACGTTAACTGTCATAAATGTGATTTTAGTTCAAAGCTTTGATTTTAACATTTGAGTTAATTAATGCATTATGTCTTTATCCACTGGGGTTTAGGTTGAAGGAAGGTTACACCTTGGACAATTGCAAGTTCATCACCAATATAAAGAAATAAAACTACACACAAATATGTATAGGAAAAACAGACTATACACAAATAACCCATAACCAAACTCGAACTGGGAATATTCGTTAAAAATATTGATGTGAAACACATATTTGTCCTAACATAATACTTCTTTGCCTCAAATGCTTTATGTAAGTAATTTTGTTTACGTCTCCGTTTTCTTCAGCCTGTAAAGTAACAATCGCTCTTTAAAGCCCTGTTAATTATTTTAAGGTATCTAAGCAGGCCAAAGAGATCTGGCTCTGCTCTCTGTCTCCAAGCCTCCATTATAACGCAAGGATAAGCAACCATGTGACAGGGAATAGCCGAGAGTGTGCAGGTTTTTATTCCAGCCGAACACTGCACTGGGCGATTTCTCTGATTAGCATACCTTCGAGCTGACAGAAGGAACTAATTAGTGTAATCACCGGCTGTTGCACTGCACATGGTTTCCCATCGCTGTTTTTAAAACGAAGCAACTTTGTTTCTTCCCGAAACAATACAGACAAAGTTGATTACAGCATCTAATGACCTTGATAGTGTGACGAGTGGGCCTGTGTGCTTTCATGGCTTTTAGCAGACCGCTGGAAACTTAACACTGCACTTGACTTCCAGAGATGTGATCCCACCTTCACATATCCTCATTAGAAGCCCTTTTGCTGATCATTAGCACCTTAAGTGCCTTTAATTGATAGCCATCTCTCACGGATGACTTTCCCATTATTTGCTGACTAGCCCCTGCACTTGTTAGCCTTACAATTCCCCGCTCCTCCACCTTTCACCCCTGACTAGATTGCACAGTGATGCATTCAAATGCCCCTTATCATTTCTTGGAAATCAAAGCATCTTCTGCTCTACGTTTTCAGGATCCGGCAGGTCATTTGTTATACTATTCAAGATTAAGTTTACCCATAGTGCAGCATACAATCACTGTGACGTCGAAGATGAGTCAAATCTGATGGTGTTTTTGATTTCACCTCCATCAAATGACCCCTGTAAACTGTGTAACAGGTGACATTTGGTGGCATTTTTTTTTTCTATGACTTTCCTCAGTTTTCCCATCCATTTTGTTTCTCTACATCACTGACACGAGCCCTTCAAGCTGCTTAATTAATTATTCAAGCTCCTGTATTGCTATTATTAACAATTAAAATACAGTATGTACCCTAAAGCTTCATGAAGAGGCTAAATATATAATGCAACTGAACCCTTAATTAGCAGCGACTATTATAACTGATTTGCTCTGATTGTTTCAACAGCCACTTATGTTACACAGACTCACATTATGCCCTCACTAACTGGTGACATTTTAAACGGAGCACATCTGTGGTATATCCCCATCAGAGCGACTCAGAATGGACGTAGCTGAAAATAAATCCCCACATTCTTTTGCACTAATTTGTTTTTATGACCCGAACATATTACCAAATGCGTAAAACTAATGTTTTGTGTCTTTTAAGTAAGAGATTAAGTGATACATTTCAGATTAACGTTTGCCATTAGAGCTAAGCTGCTGCCACCACGTGAAATCTTAAACCGAGGAACCTTTATGAATATCACTGTTTTTATCAGCGGATTGCAAGATTGTCTTTTCTTTATGGCAGTCCATACTAAATCCTGAGGATATATTTAAAATCTGCCATCCTGTTTTATCTTTTTTCCACAAATGAAAGAACAGACACGTAGAGCCGGCTTGTCCTTTTCATACAGCAGCAGGAATTTGGCAGCTCGTGTCTGACCTCCAGGCATGCTAACAGGCTAACGATACGCTAATGTGTCCCATTACGCCCGATTTGCCAGGAGGGGATTCTTTTTGTTGAGCATCATGCTGCTGGTGGATTTCAGATGGGCACTGTATAATGATGCGCGCCTTTCTTCCTCGCTCATAAAAGATACAAGAAGTAGTCCTGCTGAGAGTCATTAGGAGGGCCATTTACACTGTGCCTTTCTTATTCACACACTTTTTTTCGTGGTCTTTGAAGGGAGCCACAAGGCTACACAGAGTACATGAAAACCAAACGTGAGCCTCCACTCAGGCTGAAAGTCTTCCTTTGTTTATTTGTTTTTATTTCCACGAAAAACTGCCAAACAGCTGCTCACCTCACGCAATTATTACCAAAACCACTGTTTGAGGTTATTGCTTTCAAAGTAACCAAATAAATGAAAAAATAAAAATAAAAATGAACCCATAAAACCAAAACATGAAAAAAAAAATTTGAATTCTCTGCCAAGGTTTGCATTTCATGCTTGCATTTGCAGAGCATGAAACACAAATTAGCATGGGGTGATGCAAGCGAGTGGAGGAAATCACATACCATTTTCTGCCTCTTCTCTCTGGCCTTCCCATTACCATTCCATTGACAAATTGAATCCAAGGCTGATTTGAATTGCACCACTGTATAACCTCTTATTTATTCATTGCTTTTCTCTCTCTTACATACTATTAAATCTAATAATTCCTTTTTTAGGGGGACAGCATCTGCCACAAACTGTGAACACCAGAGAGAGAGAGAGAGAGAGAGAGAGAGAGAGTCCGTGCATCACAATGAAAAAGTAGAATAGAAATCGTCCATGTAGCTAATAACTCCAGCATTTTCAGCTTAGATAATGTTCCGTCATGTCTGGCATTTCCCATCATAATGATTTTAAGTTAACCAAAAATTCCAACCCTGGCAGAAAATCGGAAAAGTATTTTGTCTTTGAAATACAGGTTTATTGCATCACTTCAGAATTTCCACAACATAAATCATACAATATGTCGTTAATATTTGTTTCAGAAGAGATATTTTATTAGTATGATATAAATATGATAAAGATAAATAAGATGAAATGCACTACAGTAACAACCATGAGATAACAGATATGACAGTTAGAGGCTGATGTAAAACAACACACCAACCTGACACTTTCAGACAGAGCTAACAACTGCCACACATTATTATTTTTATTATTATTATTATTATTATTATTATTATTATTATTATTATGGAA